>CM024722.1:14478611-14573994 GCA_014182545.1 Eucalyptus globulus | reverse complement strand
AATACGAGATATCTAGATAAAAAAATCCAATCATAACATGTTAAACGCTTTATATGCTTTACATCTAAGAACCAGCACTACATGATGCCCAAAATTTACCTGTATATAAACATTAAAAGCTCGCCTTCCAAGGCTTGTATAATTTTTGTTGCCTGTGAACATTATCTCCGCAAAATGAAGGCTTACATTGTAGGTCCCATTCATCAGACAAAAACCATAATAAGTTAGAGAGATAGGAGAAAGCCGTGCATTCATGTAAAGTTGCGCATTATCCATGGATAGTTCAGATTTATCGCTGACTATATATGTATCTGAATCAGTATTGTCATCAAGGAAGTGTCCAGTGCTACTGTAGGCCCAGTAATGTCCAGTCAGGAAGGATTTTGAAGCTGAAGGCGGCTCTTTATCCTCGGTGTATGTGATGTCCCCTACTGTTACTTCACTCCCACCGCAATTTATGAAGAGGTTATACCGATCTGGATGGAGTAATGAAACAGCCACAAACAGAAAAATCAAGTCTTCTTTCTGTTATCTAGCATTCCCTCATTAAAGATCACATAGAAACTCCCAAGTTTACAAAAAAAGACATATTTCATGGAGGCGGCTTTTAAAATATCTAGAGTAATTATGCATTAGTCATCAAATAATGATACCAATAGCCCAGAGGAGGATTTTGATGAGAAAATACACAGAGTACAACGCAATATTAGGATCTGATGATAATGATAGGATACACAACAGATTAACTTACTTCCTGGACATTGCTGACTTTTCAAACATGAGGCAAGCTCACTTGTGGCGGGCTATGAGGTTCTGAGCAAGTCAACAAAGATTTTAATGTTATAATCATCATCATACTGAATGAAGTTCCGTGCTACATACATAAACAATTAAAATGCAGGTCCTTGGAAAATCAAATCTCTTGGCGAAACATTTAATCATAAACATACGCATTGTCAACCGCCGAGCTTGCGAACAAGTTGCTGCACAGAAAAGACAAAATCAATATTCAGTAGATAAATAGAAATCTCATATGCGAGCAGTATTATAGGCTAATCATAATTGCACATTTAGGGGATCCCTGATTTAGACTGAAGGGAAGTAGTACATACACATCTCGTTCTTGACACTCAGAGCCTCCCACAGTGAAGTTGTTGTATGATAGGTCACTACACAGAGAAATAGTCAACCGTTTCCAAAATATAATCAATTTGAAGAATACACAGAAAGTCATTCCATCAAAAGATTATTGTGTGTACAAAATGCAAGACCAGTTGCAAAATATGGACAGGTAAGGCAAGTTGAAAGGAGAAAACATCACAAGGTGATGAAAGTAATATTTTTATCTTTATTAAAGATATCTTTTCTCAACTTATTCAATAGGAGGAAAGACTAATTGGAGTCAATGGAGACTTTATAACTAGTTGGAGTGCATAAATACATTTTTGCACCTAGTAACAGTATATCAGACGTGATATATAAGGCAAAGACACAAAATAGAACTGTGATTCAAACGACCTAAGTTGGATCTTCTTATTAGAAAATATCGAGACCACCATTCAAATGTTTAAACTACCTCATAAGAGCTTCATTCTTACGCCCATAAGGGAAATAACAACTTTCTCCAGGCATGCTCATTTTTTGTTGGAGAGTTTCTCAAATACACAAACCCATAAACATTATTATCATCAAGAAATAGCCGAGCAATTAATCATACCGTGAGGGTGATCTGTTAGACAAACTGTCAAGAGGATTTAGGGAAGTAAATTTTCCGAGTGTTATTTTTATCATTCAGAGGCTAAAAGATCTAAACTGGGAAGGGCCTTTTTGTAAAGGGACTAATCCACTTCCAAGAAAATCTGCTTTTTCTGTTCTTTCATGCATACCGTACAATTCAGCCTCTTGTCTTACATATAACATTCCCATTAACAGATCCCAACAAGGAAAAAAAGGTACTTGTGATGTTTCCTTTTAAAGTCCATCGGCTACAAACCATAAAGATTCAAGATGGGAATGCCTAATTGGTTACTACAGTGCAAGATTAGCCAGATAGAGCTAGCAAGCAGATTCAAATTAAACAAGACATTTTCTTCAGGCAGCAAAAGCTTACATATTCTGCATAATCAGGATCCAACCAGGGGACTGCTCCAGTCAATTGGTTTCAGTCAGATAGCTAAATAGGAATATTTGATTGAGTCAGTTCCTCATGTACTTACACACTCAAACTGAAAAATTTTAAAGCCATACCTTGAAAATGCATTTTTTAGCAGATTAAAAGCATTTAATTATTAATGTTGTAAAAAAAAGATCATTTAACTCATGATATCACTATACATCTTTCAGCTGGAGATGAAAGATAAAGGAAATCATTGACAAACGAAAAACTTGATCCTTGCAAAACTAGGAGTGCATGGGGAAATATTACCACAACACCAGCGCACAAAGCTGAACATGGTGAAGAATACTGTCGTACCAGCTTATTAACTATTTGCTCACGATAATGTTCTTGTCCCTCTAAGGCAAAATCAATAATTGGGGAAGATGTACCAATGTCAAACAGTCAATTGTTGGGCAGAAAGATAAAAAGATGTGCCGTTGTTAAACAGTACAAGAAGCATAGGATTACAGTTTCTCATCATTTCAAGACTAGCTGCACTCACCATACAATCTAGGGCCCTTTTTGTGGAAAGAACCAAATAGAGAGCCTAAGGACTTTTGCTATGTTTAATCTCCTATGCATCATAAAAAAGGTGCACAGGACACGCTTTAAGGACATATACATTGAACTGTCAAATACTTAAAACTGATCCATTTAACTCTTCCAGCGTAAACAAGTAACTCTATTGAAACTTGTGAATTATGCTATTTAAGCAACAGAATATTATCAATCTACGTCTACTCCAAGACTAGAGTCAACAAAAAATAATCAGTTGATAATAATCATAAATTCATAACCCAAATCATTGTAAAATTTGGATGGTGAAATAATAAGCCTTCAGAGACGAGGATTTTAAGGCTTATAAACTGGACACGTTATGTGCAGTCTAAGTTCTATTGATAGCTCAATTGCTTTACAGCAAGAGATGTCTACAGCTTGGCCACAGAAACGAATAGAGATTATAGATTATTATCAAAATACGAAAAGAAGCTTAGGTCCAGCATCAAAATACTTGCATATAATCAACTCCCCAGAGGTTGCTAAAGGAAGGAGGGGATTTCGCCCCTCAGTTTGTTAAACTGAGGTCTCTGCAAAACAATTGAATGAAAAAGAAGAATATAATGAGAAGATAGTTTTAACTGGCTCACACTGGACACTCTTTGAGAATACTTGAAGGATTGTACAAACACAGGCTATATCAATGAACCTACAGGTCAATTCAGAAGTTTAGACATATAGGTCAACTGCCCCACGTGCCTATGCTTTCTACTTGACATTCATTTCAGAGGCATTCATTGCAAAAATCCATGTTCATCAAGTTGGTCGCACACTGTTAATATACAAAAATTCTGCTATAAATCAAATTTGCTACATGGAAATTTCAATATGTGTAACTAAATGCTACTTATGCACTAAATTGAATGCATCCCTTGGAATGCAACATAGTATAGTTCAATCGGGGATTCCGTTTATCTAATAGGACCAAAACTAAAGCAAATCATAATGTACTGAACAAATCTCCTTTATAACATTTTATTCATGAATAAAGGGATGACAACTAAATACGAGGGCGATTAGAAAGTAGAATATGATCTTGAGTGAATAAAAAAAAAGTGAGGATTTGAAAAGAAAAAAAAAAAAAAAAAAAGAGAGGAAAGAATGACTCTGCAGTCCAATATAATCGATGGAGAAAGTACAACCTAGTTGAACCTAGAGAAAAGGAAATGGACTATATGATAAGCCAAAGCAGAACCACAGAAATTCGGTTATTTAAAATGTCAGAAAACAAAAAATAAGCGTTGCTGGCTGATGACAGAATGGCAAAAATGTTTTTAAATGTAGCATTTACAAAATCTTACAGAGGTGAATAAGAAGACTTGACTTGTATAGAGACGCACTTGAAGCCATGCTCTCTTTTGAACTAAGAATGTTATGGCTGACAACTATATGACGGTCAAGCATGATACTCTACTTAGATATTATGGGGCTGAGATTTGAGAATGTAAACCACTAGAAGGAAAGTTTCCAGAAAATCAACCACTAAAAGCCTCCATTCTGCATCAATGCTCTGAAGAAGTTAAGATAACAAATCAAAGCAAAAAGTAAATTAGATGAAATGGGCACCCAAACCAAAGTAAATAAGACTCCATTCTTGTGGTTTCTATTCCCGGCAAAATGAAAACAAAGAGAGAAAGGTCCATATACTTCTGTGCGAAACTGTATATTCTACGGCAGAGGCCACAATCACTAGAAACTTAAATGCCACATCACGATTCACATTTCAGCATTATCAAAAGAAAAGATCAAAACACCATTGAATTTAGTAAGGGAGCGTCAAGCCATCTTAAATGGGTTCTTTAACTGCAATCAATGGTCAACCATAAACTAGTATATATTTCACTCATTAAGGGTAAAATTATCTATTCTGGAATAGGAAAGGGAAAAGTCATTTTCCACTCACAATATTTTTAAGGTTATCATTTCTGCTAGATAACCAGGTAGCTCTCCTATGAGATTGCAGCTCCTCAAATCCTATAAGGAAAAAGCACTGATATTGTCACATTGCCAAGACGATGTGGCTCTCTTGCATTAAGTAAACTATTTGTGAAGGAGCAGCGCTCTCACAATGTCTCAATATTTGTACACCTAAGTTGCGGAACTTGGGACTCAGGTCCATCGAGGTCACTTATTCTCCTGCATATCAAAATCAAACAGGGAATTCTATTAGATTGACACCATATTAAAGAGAGGAGAGATCAGATCGAAATGCCAAATTTCCACACTAACAAGTCGGATAATTTCTCCAAAAGTGCGATCCCAGAGGGAATTGGCCCTTCCAATCCACTTCCTTGAATAACCCTGATCATACAATACATAGATTAAATTATCCTTGGGGTATATCTATATAGACCGACTTAAAAGGTGAAGAAGCATTAACCCTTACAGCATATTGAGATTTGTCAAGTTCTGAATAAAATCAGGGATCTTTCCTGTGAATTGATTATCACTAAGTCGCCTACAGTGCGTTAAACAACAAGATTCATATGAAGAAGAAAGAATAGAAGTATCTAAATATTAGCAGAGTTTGTGGAAACTGGAAACTAACAGCTCCTGTAATGTCGTCAATTTAGCAAATGTTTTTGGTAGCTCCTCGGTGAAATTATTTGACGTGAGGTGCCTGGAACAAGAAAATACCAATGGTATCACATTGGTTAATTGAACGTAAATGCTAATCTCTTGACAGATCACTTCAATGAAAAAAATTCCCTTCCCAGACACAAAATCATCGGCGAATAATAACTCAATTAATGATGCAGAAATTTGCATCAAGAGACTCACAGTTGATGTAGGTGGGACAAGTTCCCGAGCTCTGGAGGGACAGCTCCAGAAAGCTGGTTGATCTCGACAACTCTGAGCAGGAGAGAGTTAAAATTTCCAACATCAATCAAATTTAACACAGCGAAGAGGCCAAACGCGAGCGGCTGGATGAGTGATCACTTACAATTTCCAAAGTGTGGATATGTTCCCCAGCTCCTTCGGGATTGGACCTGTCAACCGGTTTCCAAGCAGAGAACTGCACCCACATCATCGCGATTCCCCAATCAATAAAGACACACTCGCATCTCTATGTTTGTGTGCCGTAGTGTGCGCATGTGGGTGCGTCACAGAGAGAGAGAGAGCGCATATACATGTTGACCAACTTCGTAGAGCCCCATTCTTTAGGAATTGTGCCGTTCAGGTAGTTGCGTGTGACATCACTGTTTACAGAGACAGATGAAGACGACGATGACGGCCACGAAGAACAAGAAGAGGATTGATGATAATGGAGAAAGGGAGAATAGAGAGTCTTACAAGTTTTGGAGGTAAGGCAATCTGAACAGTCGGTGGAAGAGTGCCGGGAAGAGACTGCTTCTTGAGAACTCTGTTTTCCCAATGACAAAATAATTTTGGAGAACGGCTATGTATATCTACATACCAATTGATTCAAAATGGAAATAGCATCGGAATTTCAAAAATACACCCAAACTTGGAGACGGAGAAAATATGCTAATTATCACTTTAATTGTCAATCATACTTCATTAGCTTAACGTTCATACAAATCACTAGATATATTATCTATTATATCAGAGAATTGTCTAAATCTTAATAATTTATATATGATTAGAATTAAATGTTAAGCACATAACATATGATTATATATAAAAGAAATAATTTTATCATAATTATCACTATAGTATCCAATCATCAAATGTAATACCCCATATATATTCAAGATATTACAATTTTAAAATATATATTTTTATCTATTATTAAAAATTTAATTTATGAGTATGATTTAGATTTAATAAAGTAATATGTGATTTCCGACCAAAAAAAAAATAATATGTGATTCTATTAAAAATAGATATAATTTATTACATGATTAATAATATGATAAAAAATAATAATTACCAAAAAAATTGAGCATCAATTAATTTACTTAGTGATTAACATCATTATATTATGAATAATATAATATTAGATTTTGAAAATTTAGATAATCATACATAGTGAACAACTGATATTATGTTATTTATTACATAATAAATAATTTAAATATGATAAGATCATTTATTTACCTGTTATTTGATGCCCAAAATATGTTTAATTTTTATTTCATATTCATGTAAATTACTTTGATATTCCAGTAATTTTTTTAATAGTAACAAAACTCAATAATGACATACAATATTTCTTAAAAAATATAGGAATAAAATAGTTCCATTAGACTATTTGACCTTTTTTGGTTTATAATACAATCAGGATAACACTCATTTTTCGATCATATCATAACGACATGAATTTTTTAGGCATCCTTTTAAGAAAAATGACAGTATAAACCTATTCGTATCCCGAATTGAAATTCTAAGCTTCGAACATAATGGGGTTAGGACCAACCCAGATAAAGTGGGTTGGGAACAGAAATAAACGATATGATTGCTTGAGGATTTTTCTTTAGCCAACTACATTATTTCCCCAATCTTACACATTATTTATAGTCTTCCTCTTGCATAATCTAAAACTATTATTTGAATAAATGTGTAAGAAAGACGATAAGATTTTATTTATTGAATATAAACATAGTTAGGTAATATTGTCTCTTGAGATTTGTCTAATGAGGTTTTCCTTTCAAATATTCGTTCTTACTTAACTTTAAACATCCATTCAGCCAAAAAAAATAATCTCTAAAAAATGTGATCAGCACACCTCGGATAGTTTTCGTTTTTGTGGTTCGATATCCTACCTGTTTTCAATTTCAACATAATTAGTTTCCTTGATTGCAAGCTTTAATCTAAGCCGAGGCGATAGATACAAGTGTTTTTATAAATAAAATTGAGAGAGCTATTACATTGAAGTAGTAAAACTAAAAAATTGACTCTATCATGCATGACATGTATTATTTATTGGAGAGAAAAAAATCACAAACGCATAAATCGATATTATGAAGAGAAAAATTGACTATCCCTTTCAATACAATGCAAAACAGATTGATGCTATGCGAAACGATATTTTAAAATCATATAAATATAGAATAGACTATACTATGCACAATATGTAATGTAATATAGAACATATCCACAATTGTTAACATGAATCAACACTATAACGTAGAGAGTAAAATTACTTTGATCTCATTTAACACTATATGAAGCAAAATACAAGATTAGAGTTAAAATGACAAATTCATTTTTATCAAAACATGACATAGATGGAATTGGGATAAGTTTAATAAAAGTGCAAACTTTTTCAAATTGATGTAATCAAATACTTCCGTTAATTCCATATAATGTGGCTAAAGAAAATCTTAAAACACGTGGTACTGATGTGGTGCCCATTAAGTGCTGCACTATAAAAAAAAAATATAAATTATTAAGAGAAAAGGAAAAAAAGTATCAAATTAAACAAAAATGAAAAACAAGCTTGGCCATGGTTGC
The DNA here is from genome assembly GCA_014182545.1 of Eucalyptus globulus. Classification (NCBI taxonomy): domain Eukaryota; kingdom Viridiplantae; phylum Streptophyta; class Magnoliopsida; order Myrtales; family Myrtaceae; genus Eucalyptus; species Eucalyptus globulus. The sequence continues at coordinate 14,565,860 of CM024722.1, read as the reverse complement.
TTGATCGGCATCAAGAAATGAAACCAGACATGTCATAAATTTGATTTGTCTAGTAAGATTTCTTTTGTTATGTATTTGAAACCGAGTTGCTGAGGTTGATTACTTTCTAAGGATGATAATACGCGTAAACAGTGAAGAAGGCCTTCATGACGTCAGAAACGGAGAGAGCGAAAGCCTGGTGACCATGGTCAAGTTGGACGAAAGTCAAGCAGCCGCTTAGCTTAATAAAACTATTACTGTTTCTGTTATTAAAAAAAAAAAACTATTACTGTTTCTTTACAGGTAAATCATTGTTGAATTGAAAGCTTGACAAGAAGTCTCGACATGGTGGAAATTACGAGTGACGACGTCCCTTTTACTCTTTTTCTTCCCATCTCATTTTTATGTTTTTCCATGCAAAACGAAAAAGATAAATACTTATGCAACTATCCTTAATCCACCATAAGATTACTAGTATGTTTTAATAATATTTTGATTTTCTTTTCTTTTCCTTTCTTCTTCTTCCTTTTACTGATGACCAGCCACCGGCCATGGTTGGGCGAGCCATGGTGAGGGCTAGCCCCAACAAGGGTTGGCCTCGTCAAATCTAGCCCGAGCAAGGGCTCCTCTTGTCAAGTGTCGCCCAGGGAAAGGTAATGCTCAGCGAGGTCACCTTGGCTTAGGCGAGGGCAAAGGCGACGCCCAACGAGGCCGCCTTGGTCTGGTGAGGACCGTTCTCGCTAGATTTGGCAAGGGGAGCTCACTAGGGCTCGCCCTCGCCATGGCCGGTGGATGGCCGGTGGTTGATCACCGGCAAAAGAAAGAAGAAGGAAGGAAAAAAAAAATATAAAAAATATAATAATTATTAAAATATTATTAAAATCCACGCCAGGTATCAACGATGCCATATAAGTTGGCCAACATCAACATCAACACTATTTAGTCAAAATTAACTTGAAGAACTAAATTGACAAAACATTTAGAACTAAATTCATACTCATTAAAAAAATTAAAGACTAAATTGGCACATTTAAAAGATTTAAGACTAAATTAGCATCAGTCAAAAGATTTAGGATTAAATTGGCACCATTAAAATGTTTAGGATTAAATTAGCATCAATACAATAGGTTTAAAACTTTACACTTTTCCCTTAAATTTCAATTGCTTTTGCAATTGAAAAGCCAAACTTTGATTTCAATGCCCTTATCCGGTGAATATCCATTTTCTTGTACTCAATACACTTTCGACCTAGAAATTGACCAATTTGTTTTTTCAGTGAAATGCTAAACTGTTCACGACGTCAACTAGTTGGCTCAATAAAGAGATAAAAGAATCGGTGCGCAATCGCGTGATTGATATCAAAGTCTAGCTAGGAAGCTATGCTCGTAAAGTACATCTACTTGTTCAACCTAAGAAAAATACATTAACTTGAGGTTTTTCCTGCTTATTTATCTGGGAAGAGAGAGAGAGAGAGTTACATGCTAATGACATGGCAAACAATGGTGTTGTCAGCATCGATGACACTGCAGTTGCAGATGACAGCGTCTGTAGTTTTTATCAGGCAATTTGACATCACCCCATCCACCAATTGTATCGCATGGATTTGCATTGAAATCCCAGTTCGTTTTTCCTAAGGTCTTTGCTATTTCACTCAACGCATCCACTGAAAGAGAAAAGAGCCGACAAGTCAAAGGAAAAGTATCTAATGCAGAGTAAGCACAAACGAGGCCAACTTCGCGTGTACTTGAGGTTAAATATAATATATATGTATAGCATCTTTCTTTACTTGTGAAAGAAAGCACAGACAAATAAAACCCGGCATCCATGCGAGCCAAAAACAAGAGGACGAAAAGGAACAATACGATGAAAGCAATACAAGATTGCTGTTTATTTTGTTCACCTTCGTCGTCAGGCAGAAAAGTGGCGGCACTAGCTAAGTTAATGGCGCACAGAAGGACGAACCCATAGAAGAGGGATTGAACCGTGAAGAGATTCGTCACCATCTCAGTCTCAAGTTCAACCCACAGAGAGACAGAGAGAGAGACAGAGAGAGAGGGAGGGAGGGAGGGAGAGATCTCACTCTCTTTAACCAGAGTCTGGGATTGCAAAACTTGGCTAAGCAAGAGAGATGATTGTTAAGAATGTGTGGTTTAACTTCACGGCATGCATGTATAAAAAGAGGGAGAGTGGACAAAGACTCACATCGTTCATCTATAAGTGAGAGTGAGAGCTAGATCAAGACCGAGTGGTTGGAACAAAGACGCATTTAATTGTGAATTCCAACGGCTGAAATTGAGAGAATAAGTCAAGTCTTCCTTAGGATTGATGTTTATCATGTACCTAGCAAAAAATCTTTCTATTCTTATCATTCTTTTCCTCTTGCATTGGTTCTTCCATGACAATAGTCTTTTCAATGGCTCTGATTTCGCTAGGATCACGGCCCAACAGCTTTAGGTTATTATACAGTTTATCCATGGTGGAGTCCTTATTGAACTTCACTGGGCGATTAACTTGTTCTGACAACAATTAGATTCACTTCCTCGAAAGGATCTTTTTCTTTCCCTCTTTCTATTTACTTCAGTTGTAACCAATTATTCTTTTAATAGTTCAGGGGTACAAATGCGGAAATCCGATTATGTGGAGGCCAATTAAACACCTTGTAAACTCTATGAACTAGTTAAGTTCGATCATTTAGCCTGTGCAGGTAGTCCAAGATAGACTCGTTACACAGATAGATTGAGTCGAAAACAGTCTAATCCAAATATACCCATTTAATTCTTTTTAACCTATATCTATGTAATGTAAATCTAATAACCCATACTCGACCTAACTCGTATTATTAAAATACTTTTATATTTAGGCCAATTTAGGAAACTCATACAATAAGTAAGCATGAAACCAAGTGAGGGCAAAAGAGAATGAAAAGAGGGTCATAAAGATGAATTCAATTTAAGTGAGTTGGGATTCATTTATGACTTATTCAACACTCATATTATGTTTAAATCTATTTATGACCCATTTACTTAATATAATAACTCCACCCACTATGTGGGCCAAAAAATAGATTTATGACATATTTTAACAAGTTTAATCTTAGATCATAGTTTGTGCGCAGTTGATAGTATCATTGATATTGACTATAAATATTTAAAAAAATTGTCTTGGCAAACTGGATACACGAAAAAAGTCCCAGCTGATGGATGGAATAATAATCCTAACTACTTTCTCGGGCAATAATTGAGTTGTACGGTCGGGAATACGAAACAACTTCCACCATAGTCTGTCCTATTCATTAATGGGCGTTTGAACATTGGCATATCTAAGCCTGTATCGATGTTGGCAAGGAATAAACAGGTTAATCCAGGTGAACTAGACAATGCTCTTAATTGAGCCGCTCATCAAAGCTCTTTAACATGTCCAGATATTACTCAAAAGTAATAGCAGAAAAATTATACATGTAGATCAGAAACATGTGGAGATGCACGTATCCATGCACGTATCCATGCACGACTTCGTAGTTTTTTTTTTTTTTTTCAGCTTCCAAAATGTCTAAATAATTCTTTTACCGTCCCAGACTGTGTGCAGTCAGGCACTTGGGAAAAGTTAAAATAAAAACCATTCCGAAACTATTTCGATAAACTCTTTTCTCTAGATGATGTGATCTATAGAATCAATTATAAATAAATAAAAACAAAAATAAAAGATTTTTCACACATCGCTTTAGTGTGTCATTCCCTTTCATAAATAATTTTTTGTTGCGAAAACAAGTGATCGAATAATATAATAGACAAAATAAGAAAATAAATCTGACACTAAATTTACATAATTTCGTTATAGTGGCTTATATCCACGGGAGAGCAACAACGAATTCTACTATAAATTAAGTGATATAATAGAAATTACAACCATATCAAAGTCATTCAAACACTTTTAGTATTTCTTAAGCCTTACTTACACCATATAATTCACGCAATATTTAGCCGCACAAATCACCGTGCATTTCCCAATCTTACAAAGAAATAAACAAATTTTAAACTCATAATATTTAATTGGCTTGAACATTAATACTTTTGGATATAATTCAAAAAAAAAAAAAAAACTCATAGAAATAATCCACGCCAAGCGCTCGCATTAGAAATGACGCTTCAAGAATTCTCTCTCGACACTGACAGCACGAAGACCTGCTGCACTCTTCATCAACCACGGCACATCAGGACTCCTCCGTCCAAATAATTATGTGCATATTAATGTGAGGCCCTTCTTCTCTGCCGACTTCCAGTAGGATTTAATTTTCTTTTTCTTTCACTCATGCAATTGGCCACAAGTCCACAACTTACTTCTTTCATGGTCAAAGTCCAACGTCCCACTGAACTCTAAAAAACGGAAATAAATTCGACCACGACACGTAAAAGAAAGTTCCCGTATTTTGCATTGCACTATTCCGAACTTACACGGGAAGTCCAAATTTCGGACTTTCCTTTTCTATTTTCTTTGCTCACCAATTTGATATCAAAGCAAAATGAGATATATCCAATTGGGAATATTCAAACCTCTGCAATTAACAATCAACGTCGGATCGGTTTTGTCTAGTGGGCTTAAACTTGAGACATAATTTTAACAGTCTTCCAAAATTTAGCAGTTTAATTTATTATGCAAATAAGAAGGAACCCAAGTCCTTGTTTCCTGGATTTCCCAACTAAATGGTATGTCTGAAGGGAGCACTAAGCATGCAGATCAGTGATTATTTTGTACATAGTCATCGTCGAAAAAGGCTGAAATTTTCCAATTGTGATATAGTCAAGAGCATGTTCTAGATTTGGTCGAATATAAACCCGAGCGAGGGGCGTTGTTACTTTGACGATTGATACTAACATTTGCTTTGACCTAACATGGCTCTTTTATCTCCGTTCCATGTTAGACATATAGACACCAAGCCCAGAAAAACCACGGTCGTCAAATAAAGTTTAGACTTAGATCAAATAATAATTGTTCCAAGAAGATTGAGACAATTTTCGAGCATATTTGGGACGATTTAGGAAATGTCCCGAGCGCGGTAAGGAATATATAGCATCCCAATGGAATACTTGGGCACTCCACAAACGTCCCAAAGATGGGACATGGGCATGGGATGTAAGGAAAAATGTAAGAGTCCATCAACGAAGACACGAACCTCTAAATTTGATATCATGTGAAATTTGATGACTATTGTTGATCATTTTAAAAGCTTAAACTATTTGATGAATGAGTGATTTATTATTTAAATATTCTAATAATTGCGAACATCAGACTTGAACCTCATAAACAACCCATTACACATATGATATTCATATATAAAGGATATGAGGAGCCCACTAATTTGAAGGAATGATTGCCTTCAATAGGATACATATATCTAATTCCCCTGGTGCACCAACCTTGCTTCATCTGTCAAGTGAACAGTAATAGTAGTGAAGAATCCTAGAGGAAAATCTTTTTCTTATATGACTAAAAACCAAGCTTGCTTCTCAAATCAGAAAGGATGATTCAGATTCAATCATCGCCCGTCTCATACAAGAAAACTTTCTTTCATGACTGAACCATTTTGAGTCTATCAAATCAGCACAAGAAGGATACGTAGTGCATCCCTTTGTACTCCAACCAGATAAATTAGCAAAAGCAAGAAAATCATTGACCATCCGGTGAAAAGTTGCTTGCAATTTGAAAGTTTGTTTCATGGAGGCATCAAATGCATCAATCTCCTCCCACTATAACTTCATTGTCCTCTCTTAATGGTTGAAGATAAGTATCAGAGTCATTATCCTATCCCATTTTCTCATCACAAATGACCGCATTTTTTTTTTTCAATTTCTTGGTTTTTTTTTCCTTTTCTATTCTTTTTTTGCTTATGACAGGTGTTGGTAATGTTGGCAACCGACATTAGCCACAGGGGAGGGTCATGCTCGCTAGCCACAACCAAGGCTTGGCCTGTAAGGACAGCGTTGGCTTCACCCAAATCTAGGTGAGCATGGCCTTGGCAAGTGACCGACCATGAGAAGGAAAAGGAAAGAAAAAGGAAAAATTCATAAAATTTAAAAAATGCAAAAAAAAAATCGACAATCTCAACAATTTTCAAGCCAAGATTAGCCGAAATAATTATATTAAATATTTATTAAAATGTTTAGAACTAGATTAATCAAATATGAAACTTTAAAATTGAATTGATTAAAGTGTATGATTGATTTACCAATTTTTCAATAACTATCCCTTAGGAAAGTTGTCTTGTCAAAGAGGTTACACAAAAGAAAATTCATACACATTCGAATGTGAAATTCGCTGCCGGTGATGGTATGATAGCCCCCACAAGACTTATCATGATAATGATAGAGTTGTGCAGTGGTGGAACATTTTGCACCTTGGCACATCCCATTCATGAATGGTTGCATGTATATTAAAATATCTAAGTCCCTATCAATGTAGACAAGTGTATCACCCATTCAAATTGGAATATATGCGAAATACATTACTCCAAGTCAAAACTCATATCACTCTTACTTTTCTTTCTTTTTTTGGGTCGAAACATCGCCCTTACTTGAACCATTTAATCAACTCCCCGCTTTTCGGATACTTCCAAATGGTCTACGTTTCAAAGACCAATTCAAGGAATTTTTTGTGATTAGAATGATATATTCCTTGCAAGCAAACCAAGTATGATCAGTTTTGCAGCACTTGTTGAGTTCATGTGCAGAATCTCACTCTAAGGGTTAATATTATGAGAAACTCCAAATTTGTACATATGTAAAAAGAGATGATATGATGATGGATTTTTCAATATCTTCATATAGAGCAAGTGTGACAAAGAGATTGTGAGCTTATCTTGGCAAAATTTGGAATTTGATAAAATCTTGAATCTTTAGCAATACATGATAAAATCGGTGGAGAATATTGCATTCGGGAGGTGATTTTCGTGGATGTTGATTTGAAGAAGAAAATAAAACCCTAGTACATTCACCTATAAATAGGTTACTACACCACAAAAAAAAAAAAACCACACATTGAATATAGGGCCGTACAAAGGGATTTTTTTTTTTTTTTATCACGTTGAAGGAGGGTTTTTATTTGGTTTTGAGGCTTTTCTCTCGGTTGGCTAGGTCAGAAATTGGATACAAAATGAGGAAACGTTTTTTTTAGTTCTTTCGACGGGTGGGTCGAAAGTCAAGGAAAAGTGAAAGAGGGAAAGTCAAGGCGAAAGCAGAGAGAAGTGAGCGAAGAGAGGGCAGTGAGGGAGACGTGAGAAGAGAGAGTGGGACGTGAGGGGACAGGCCAGCTGAGAGGGAAAAAGGAAAAAAAGCGAAAAAAGGCCCCTACTGTTCATCTTCTCCAGAGGTTCCTTTGCTGCGTGGCTGAGCCCTGCACCGTCGATCCCCTGCACCGCCGGACTCCGAGCTGCACCGCCGGCCACCGCCGCTGCTGGTCCGCCGCTTCCCTCTGCCGGACCGACGCCTGCTGTCCTGCCCACTGCACCAGCACCGACGCAAGAGCTCCGTTGCCGCGTCTACCGTCGCTTCTGCCGGCCGCCGCGTCTCCGAGCGACCCCCTGCAGCAGCTCGCGCCTCCGCCCAGCGCCCAACGCCGCCCCTGACTTCGCCGGTGATCTGCTTCTCCTCAGCCCACCGCCCAACGTCGCCTGCTGCGTCACTACCGCTCCACCTCCCCTGCGACGCCAGCAGCCGCCAGCCCCGCGACGTCTGCAGCGCCCTCGCCCAGCTCCGCTCGCTGACCTCTGAGCGACGGCACCACAGCTCGAGCCGGCCGCGCATCTGCCGCCCCTCGCCGGAGTTCCTCGCCGGCGTCTCCCCTCGCCGGAGCTCCGAACCAGCTGCAGCCAGCCCCCCGAAAGCTGCACGGCAGCCCCTTCGTTGAGCCACGCCGAGCCCATCGCGATTCATGAGCGGTCGGTTGCTAAATCCGGATTTGGAGAAAATTCAAATTAGGTAGTTTTTTTATTTTAATTTATTTTATTTTTATCCAAAGTATTCATTGATGTATTCGAACAATTTGAGGAGCCTTTTAAATTAGGAATTGACAGTCTAATTTTCGCATCAAAAATCCAACTTGTAATCACACAAAAAATTGCCAAGATTCAATTCGCGATTTTATTTAAAATTGACTAATTCATGCGTGTGATATGATTTGTCAATTTATGGATATCAATCTTATTTTGCTAGATATGTTATCGTGTTATTTGAATCCATTTTAGTTTCGTAAAAAAAAAATATGAGAATATTTTTTGTTTTAGGGTTATTTTGGTTCCTCGCCAGCGTCTCCCCTCGCTGAACTCCAAACCAGCTGCCCCCAAAAGCCGCACAGCAGCCCCTTTGTTGAGCCACACGAGCCCATCGTGATTCATGAGCAGTTTGGTTGCTAAATCCGGATTTGGGAAAATTCAAATTAGGTAGTTTTTTATTTTATTTTATTTTATTGTATTTTTATCCAAAGTATTCCTTGATGTATTCGAACAATTTGAGGTGTCTTTTAAATTAGGAATTGATAGTCCGATTTTCGTAAAAAATTTAAAAGAATCATCCGATTTTCACGTCAAAAATCCAACTTGTAATCACACAAAATATCTCAAAGATTCAATTTGCGATTTTTTTTAAAATTGGATGTGAGGGATATGATTTGTCAATTTATGGATATCAATCTTATCTTGCTAGATATGTTATTGATGTTATTTGAATCGATTTTGGTTTCGTAAAAAAAAATCCAAAAAAAATATGAGAATATCTTTTGTTTTAGGGTTATTTTGCATAGGAAATTTATTTCAAATTTTTAAAAAATAAAGATCCAAAAAAAAATAAAACATTAACTTAGGATGCTAGTTTTTTTTAGGTTGCACGTTTAATTATGTGTCAATTTTAATTTCGAATTTCATAAAAAGAAATGAAAAAAAATTAGATATTCATTGCACATCATTGCATGTTTTTTTAATTAATTACAAGTTTAGATAATTTCACCTAGATAGGTTATATTTTAGGATTACTTGGTTAAGATAATGTTCTAGTTTAAATTAGGATTTGGCTTAACCTAATTCCTAATACAAATTGGATTATATCTTAACCTACATAGATAATTTTCGCATTTTTCTAATTTCGAATTTCATGGAAAATACCAAAAAAATTGTCTTTGAATAAATCAATTTCATTCTTTAGGATAAACTGCATGCTTATATTTTATTTCATCATATAGCTTAGGTCATATTGTCATGTTATATCATTTCATGTTAGATTAGTATCATGCATTGTATAAAGCATGATTCTCATTAAATAAATAAAAGTAAAAAAAGTAATTGCGTGTTAGTTAGAAATCATATATAGGATTATCGATGTGAATTCTGATCTAATATTGCAAATGTTTTCATTGCTATAGGGTAAGTCTTGCAATTTATTCATGACTTTATTTTGGTGTTAAATTGGTTGTTTGTGCACTTGCATAATCGTCTCACATGTTAGGGAAGTAAATTAAAATTAATTCAAGCTATTTGCAAAATATTAATTCAAACTGTCTGCAAAATATTTTTTTTCAAAACATTTTTTTCAAAACAAAAGAGAAATGTATTAAAAGGGCGTTAGAGAAATCTAGCGTAACCAAGTCCCCAAATTCATAAATCTTCTTCATAAATCTTGGTTTGTAAGAGTGAAATAAATCTCCAATTACTTTATTTGGGTTTCTAATTGATCCACCGAAAATAAAATTAGTGACGGCTCCTAATTAAAAATTTACATATTAAGAAGTTAAACATAAGTTGCGAATTTGTATGGGCTTGGGAAAATTCATACCAATTCAAGCTGTTTGTAAAACATTTTTTTTTTGAAAATAAAAGATAAAGTATCGAAAGGGCGTTAGAGAAATCTAGCATAATCAAATCTCCAAACTCATAAATCTCTAGTTTGAAGAAGTAAAGTAAATCTTTAATTATTTTATTTGGGTTTCTAATCGACCCACCGAAAATAAGAGTAACTCCTAATTAAAAATTTGCATGTTAAGAACTTAAACCTAAATAGCGAATTGGTATGGGCTTTTAGGCTTAGAAGTCAAACTTTAAGCTTCAAGGTGATTTAGAGATTACAACCATACTCAAGTTACTTAGGGCGTGCATGGAATCCACTAGTCAAACTTTCCTAGGAACAAAAAGGTAGTTCACCCGAGGTGAGGTCGCGACAAAAACGATAGAGATTATAACCATACTCGAGTTACTTAAATACTTTTAGTGTTTCTAAGTTCTAATAACACCCAATAATTCATGCAATTTTTAGTCCCATAAATTTTCGTGAAATAATTTCTCAATCTCACAAGATAATAAACAAATCTTACACTCAAAAGATTTAATTGATTTGAACACAAATACCTTTTAGATGTAATTCACGAAAAAACCCACGGAGATATGCGCTGGCTTAGAAATGGCGCTACAAGAGTTCTCTCTCTCTGGACACAAGGCACGAAGACCTGCTGCCCTCTGCATCAACCCCGGCACATGAGGACACCTCCGTCCGAATATTTATATGCATATAAACGTGAGCCCCTTCTTCTTTGCCGACTTCTAGTAGGATTTAATTCCCTTCTTCTTTCTCTCATGCAATTGGCCACAAGTCCACAATTTACTTCTTTCATGGCCAAAGTCCAACGTCCCACTGAACTCTGAAAAACGGAAATAATATCGACCACGACTCGTAAAAGAAAGTTCCCGTATTTTGCATTGCACTATTCCGAACTTGCACGGGAGTCCAAATTTCGGACTTTCCTTTTCTATTTTGTTTGCTCACCAATTTGATATCAAAGCAAAATGAGATATATCCGATTGGGAATATTCAAACCTCCGCAATTAAAAATTAACGTCGGATCGGTTTGGTCTAGTGGGCTTAAACTTGAGACATAATTTTAACAGTCTTACCAAATTTAGCAATTTAAATTATTCAGCAAATAAGAATGAACCCAAGTCCTTGTTTCCTGGATTTCCCAACTAAATGGTACGTCTGAGGGGAGCAAGATCAGTGATTATTATTTTTTTTTTGGTGAAAGTAAGCGACAAATCAGTGATTATTTTGTACATAGTCATCATCAAAAAAGGCTGAAATTTTTCCAATTGCGATATAGTCAAGAGCATGTTCTAGATTTGGTCGAATGTAAACCCGAGCGAGGGGCTTTGTTACTTTGACAACTGATACTAACATTTGCTTTGACCCAACATGGCTCTTTTATCTCCGTTCCATGTTAGGCATATAGACACCAAGCCCAGAAAAACCACGGCTCGTTAAATAAAGTTTAGACTTGATCAAATAATAATGGTTCCAATAAGATTGAGACGGTTTTCAAGCCTATTTGGGACGATTTAGGAAGTGTCCCGAGCGCGGTAAGGAATATATAGCATCCCAATGGAATACTTGGATGCTCCACAAACGTCCCAAAGATGGGACATGGGCATGGGATGTTTGGAAAAATGAAAGAGTCCATCAACAAAGACACGAACCTCTAAATTTGATATCATGTGAAATTTGATGACTATTGTCGATTATTTTAAAAGCTTAAATTATTTGATGAGTGAGTGATTTATTATTTAAATATTCTAATAATTGCGAAAATTAGACTTGAACCTCATAAACAACCCATTACACATATGATATTCATATATAAAGGATATGAGGAGTCCACTAATTTGAAGGAATGAGTGCCTTCAATACGATACATGTATCTAATTCCCCCGGTGCACCAACCTTGCTTCATCTGTCAAGTGAACAGTAATGGTAGTAAAGAATCCAGAGGAAAATCTTTTTCTTATATGACTAAAAACCAAGCTTGCTTCTCAAATCAGAAAGGATGATTCAAATTCAATCATTGCCGGTGTCTCATACAAGAAAATTTCCTTTCATGACTAAACCATTTTGAGTCTATCAAATCAGCACAAGAAGGATATGTAGTGCATTCCTTTGTACTCCAACTAGATAAATTAGCATAAGCAAGAAAATCATTGATCATCCCGTGAAGAGTTGCATGCAATTTAAAACTTTGTTTCATGGAGGCATCAATCGCATCGATCTCCTCCCACTATAACTTCATTGTCCTCTCTTAATGGTTGAAGATAAGTATCAATGTTGTTATCATATCTCATTTTCTCATCACAAATGACCATTTTTGCATTTTTTTTTTTCAATTTTATGATTTTTTTTCCTTTCCTATTCTTTTTTGCTTGTGACAGGTTTTGGTAATGGTTGGCAACCGACATCAGCCACAGGGGAAGGCCATGCTCACTAGCCACAAGCGAGGCTTGGCCTGTAAGGGCAACGATGGCTTCACCCAAATCTAGGCAAGCATGGCCTTAGCAAGTGACCAACCATGAGCGAAAAGGGGGAAAAAAAAAGAGAAAAGGAAGGAAGGAAAAGGAAAGAAAAAGGAAAAATTCATAAAATTTAATAAATGCAAAAGAAGTCGACAATCTCAACAATTTCAAGCCAAAATTAGCTGAAAGAATTATATTAAATATTTATTAAAATGTTTAGAATTAGATTAATCAAATAGGAAACTTTAAAATTGAATTGATTACAGTGTATGATTGATTTATGAATTTTCGATAACTATCCCTTAGGAAAGTTGTCTTGTCAAAGATGTTACACAAAAAAAAAATTCATACACCTTCGAACATGAAATTCGCTGTCGGTGATGATATGATAGCCCCATAAGATTTGTCCTGATAATGATAGAGTTGTGCGGTGGTGGAACATTTTGCACCTTAGCACATCCCATTCACGATTGGTTGCATGTATATCAAAATATCTAAGTCCCTATCGATGTAGACAAGTGTATCACCCATTCAAATTGGAATATATGCAAAATACATTACTCCAAGTCAAAACTCACATTGCTCTTACTTTTTTTTTTTGGTCGAAACATTGCTCTTACTTGAACCGTTTAATCAACTCCCCTGCTCTTCGAATACTTCCAAATGGTCTACCTTTCAAAGACCAGTTCAAGGAATTTGTTGTCATCAGAATGATATATTCTTTGCAGGCAACCCGAGTATAATTAGTTTTGTAGCATTTGTTGAGTTCATGTGTAGAATCTCACTTTGAGGGTTAATATTATGAGAAACCCCAAATTTGTACATCCGTAACAAATTTATTTCAAATTGATTTTTTTATCATAAAAAATCTTAAACTAGTACATTTATGACAAATTTATCTCTAACTATTTTTTGACCAAGAAAAACTCCTCAATTAATATACTTGTAACAAATTTGTCACAAACTATTTCTTTTACCACAAAAAAATCCTAAACTAGTACGTTTGTGATAAAATAATACTCCATTAACTTCTATCAAATTGAATCATTAAATTTGCTAACCTAGATGTCGTGACCTAACTTTTCTGTTTAGAGGGGAAAAGACATAAATTTAGGGGTATTGCCCAAAAAGAAAGCCTACAGCCTTCATTATAGACACGTGCTTTCCCAAGCTAATATCTCATGCCACATTGGAATATGCACATTAACGTTATAATAATTTTTTAATGAGGAGGTGCGACTAATCTATTGAGATCGGTTAGAAACAAAGTAAGACGTAAGAGTATACTTGCTTACACTAATTGATCAACTAGTATCCTTTCGGTACTTGATCTTACTCATTTCAAAAAGATCATTGTTAGGCAATCTAGATTGATTTTAAAACTATCTACTAATATGTGAGATAATTATGCGAGTGCATAACAATTAGTTACTAGAGGAAGCATTAAATAAATTACAAAACAAGCATCTAACACTAAGAGATAAATACATGCCAATCTTAACTAGGCTAAAGGGAAGCTAAAATCATCATATCGAAAGTGCGCAATTAAAAGCATTTGTTTCCAAAGACAATTGAAACCTAAGGTAGAGTCCTAAAGACTTAGTCAACTTCGAGCACAATCTTATATAAAAAAACTCCTACTTTCTAAGAGGAGACTACCCAAAAAAAAATATTTTTTAAAGCTTTTTCTGATTTTTTTTTAAATTCGGGATTTTTTTAATCCAAAAATGGGATCCGGGCTGCCGCTGGTCTGCGGGCTGCACCATGGGCTGAGATTGGACTCACGGTCTAGGCTAAAGGGCACAATTAAACTTATCCTTAGGCCCAATTTGGAAAACTCCAAATTAAGCCCACTCTTCCACTAATGCTACACCAAGCCCATACTGAAGCCCTCTCGGTTTTCATGACTATTTCAACCCAAGGTTCAACAAGCCTAAATTAGCATAAAGTCCACTATGCCTAACTAAGCCCACAAAACTCACTACTCTTGACCACCCCCTCCACGACTTCTCGTTCCCAAGATTCCAAATTCTGCTTCTCAACGTCTTCTTCTTCGAGCACGCCCAGAACACCCGAAGATTTGCTTACTGATTCAAGAACATTAAAACTCCAGCCGCAACATTATGTTTTGCAGTCGATCAATATACGCTCGTTCCTCCACCGTTGGCCACCATGTTCGATCATCATCACCGGTCACTGCGACTCTAGCCGTGGCCACCGAACGCGAACGCCCAAACCACCGAACCGTGGCCTCCACCGACAGCCATGATGGCCGGCCACTGACTGCGCCTCCGGCAACACCCTGGAGCCTCTCGTCCACGCCGTCCGTTCCTCGGGCGACCACATCAACACCTGCCGTTAGTCACCTCCTCCGACCACCAAAGAACGCTGACCAAAAGCCAAGAAAACCAATGCAAATCTAGTTCAAGCATTACGCGAACACATGGGGTGAGTCAACTGAGAGGGGAGCCCCAGAACGGCCTTCTTCCACTGCACACTCGTTCATGTTCCACTGCACCTCAGACGGGAGAGAACTCGGATTCGCGCCAGACTCTCAACAATCAAAAAGCAAACAACAAAAACTGCAGAGCACAGAACCGACGGCGCCGGGACTCGCACGAACTGCCTACCCAGCTCGGGGGCGGCGAACGATGGGGGAGCTCGATAGATGGGGCTACGTCCGATCGCCTCGCACGCCTCCGAACCGGGATCCTCGGGAAATCGACACGGCCCGTGACAAAATGAAAAAAGAAACGCACCGAGTCCTACTATAGGGAGAGGCGCGCGTCCGCGGGGTCGGCGGCGGAGGTCCAGGCGCGGAGTAGGCCCTTCACTCACGACCCTCACTCTTCGCTCTCTGGTCCTCGCTCTCTCGGTTGCTCTCCCTCTCTCCTCCCTTAACCCCTCAAGCGGGCGCGCGTGGCCTCGTCCTTCGCCAGCTGTCGTTGCTGGCCTGCCCCCAACCGCCAACTCCGACGAGAAGCTCGCCCGCCTCTCTGTCTCCCCCTCTCTTCGGCCAACGTTCAAGACAGGAGGAAGGGAGCCAGAGAAAACGAGAAGGCCGGGCCTGGGAGAAAAAAAAAAAACGACTGGGTTGGGCTGGACCAGGCCCAAGTGGGAGAGAAAACAGAAAAGAAAGGAAAGAGGTCGGGCCGCCCCCCGCCCGGTCTCGCTTTGCCCTCTTTCTTCTTTTTTTTTTTTTTTTTTCTTTTTAAATAATAATAATAATAATAATAATAATAATAATAATAATTCTTTAAATTTTATTTGGAGATTCGTTTATATTGGTTAGAGAAGGGAATCATGTCCAGATAGAGGTACCTATAGACTACTTATTTCTGCTATTGCAGTGACACCGAGTAAGTCAATGCTAAATACACAGATATCTATCATTCTTTTCTCATGTTTTCATTGAAGCATTCGTGTAGAAATCTATTGTTTTTTCTTGCTTGTAAACTTCGATGTTGGAAGCCCTATACTATTAGCTAGAGTAATCATTGAAATTGTGACAGCTTCAATGGTTCTCCTTGTTTTGATATTATTAGTCATTTGGCTAATAGATTTTTAGGTGATAGAGAAGTTGAAGATTCAAGTGAGATTATCATACTAACAGATATGCTCACGCAAAAATCTGTCACTCTTTGATTCATCGTAGAAATATGACGCTTAATTCAAGATTGTATTTGTCTACCTTTTTTGTATTTTTTATGGAATTCTTATATGACGCCACAAAAGTTGGCCTTTTTTTCTTTCTTCTAACTAGGATTGCATTTTTATGAGGCATGGCCATATAGGTGAATCATTTAGAGTTTGTTGTAGAATTGTGCTTTTCCTTTGATTATTATTATGACTTTCCTATTATACACCTTGGTTTTTTTCCCCCAAATTACGTGGATTAGATCTCAAGATTAGCCATTTCACTTTAACACAAATCAAAGCTGCTTTGGGTAACTTCAACTCTGTGAATAAGATTGGTGAATGAGGGTTGATCCACCTTACAAGGTAATTGACAATATGTTTATAACTTCATCCTCCATGAAGTGTCTGATAAATTCAATATGTGTCTTTATTTTAGACTTACCAACCTTGATCTTGTCAAGCTAATCATTTTTTAATGAAATAACATATGATCGGTTATGATCTTATAATTAATCTCAGGGTATACTATTGGATGGAACTATGATTGTTGTGAAGCAATTTTCGTCTAAATCAAAGCAAGGCAATCGTGAATTTCTCAATGAGATAGGCATGATATATGCTCTCCAACACCCAAATTTAGTATAGTTTTATGGTTGTGCATTGAAGGAAATCAATTGTTACCAATTTATGAATATTTGGAAAACAACAGTGTCCCCCGTACACTTTTTGGTAAAAGATGATTTTGCCTAAGTTAACTAAGATGCTAATGAGCATTCAACTGAACTTTTTTTCTCATCCTAGGACGAGATGAGTAATAGATTGAGTTGGATTGGCTATGTTTAGGAATAGCAAGTGGATTGGCTTCATGAGGAATCTAGATTGAAAATTGTTCATAGGAACAGAAAAGCGACAAATGTCTACTTGATAAAGAACTAAATGCCAAGATATCAGACATAAATCTCACGTGAGGTATACGTGATCGCGCGTAAATTGCACGTGAGTCGCATGTGAGTGGCACATGAGTGGCACGTGCAAGCTTGTCGGTGAGCTTGGGCTTATCTTTGAGATTACATTAACCAATTCAGGTTTTTATTTGAGTCAAGGTCTACCATGGGCTCTCCTTTGAAAAAAATGGCCCAATTTTAGGTCCTCATTTGAGATAAGGTCCACTCTGATTCCTTTTTGAGAAAATGATCTCCCTATCTAAAATTTTCTTAGTATCTCTTATGTAGAAGCTCGTTTATACTCTTGGAAAGTTGTCTTTCTCATTATAGTTGGACATGGTTATACTTTAACATCATGCTGGCACTACTGGGATGTGACAAAATCATCCCTAATAGCTTGTACAAAAAGCTAGTAGGACATCCGATCAATGGGTCCTAAACTATACTCGTTGCTCTACACTCTACAATCCTGAGATTGAATAATTCTTTCTTACTTAAGGTCAAGACAATTTAATCATCTTAACCAAGGGGCGCTACCTCTGGCTCCAAAGCATTTTGTGCTTATCTACAAAACATGCCAAGTAAAATAAGTACTTAGAAGAGCATGACTTGCAATAATGCATTCATTAACAGCATGGTTTGCCATGCCACAAGGATGTATGTATGAACCGACAATTTATTTTTGTTTCTCTAAGTATCTTCTTCGTTTCGCAGCCAGCTGAAGAGACTTAATTTGACAATGATTTTTCCTGATTAATTCCACAACCTCACTTACCTAACAGAAATGTGAGTTAGACTTGATTGCATGAGATCTTCCCATATAAAAGGTAATTAGGCCAAAGGACTTGAATGTGTATGAAGGGCAATGTTTCTTTATTTTTGTGACGAAATCATAGAAAAGCATTTTATGAGTTGAGTGAAGACTATTCTGGTTCCATCTCATCTTATTATTGACATTGTTTTCCGTAATGGTTGATTGATCTTTCTTAAGCACATGGTTATCAATTTTATCAAGCATGTATTTGTTTGAGGAATGTAGCATTCGTGGGAATCTAAATCAACTAATTTCTCATAAGTTTAACAAACTATTGCTTGAGAATTGTAGAAGTTCTAAAGTGACCATTCTTTACAAGCAGAGACCTCACTCGTAACTACATTAGTGGATCGCTCCCCACAATTCCCACTAAGATAGCACTTCCATTCAATAAGTTAACCTTATCATACATCATAGATCATTATCACAATTTAATTAGGAGTTTGAAAAGAAGCATACTTTAGCCTTCACTTTGCTGTTTCACGTCAACACTTGAAAATCACATAAGTGGCATTCCCAAGGAAATTGGCAACATCAGCACCTTGGAAGAGCTATAAGACTTGCTATAAATCACATACCTTTGTATTGAGAATGTGTTAGACCTGATGGTGATAAATTTATGGCAATGCTAGTGTATTAGAGGACAATCTACTTGAAGGCGCTCTTGAGCCAAACCTGGAAACTTGAGCCACTCAACTAGACTGTAAGTAAATTGGAGTACATTAATTGTCACACTTTTTCCTGGATAACACATTTCATAAGTCCTTTATTGATGTTCGTGAGCTCTCTTGATTGGGAGATTATGAAATAAAAGTTCTAACTCTAATCTTCCTACTTAACTTGAAACGGAATTTCTCTTCATTTGGGGAGATGAAAATGCACTTTTTTCTATCTTATGTCCACTTACACATTGAGACTTGATCCTTAAGTATACCTAATTCCTAGTTTTGTTTTTGCAGCTATCTGCTAATGTTTTCAAGAGAATAACACACGAATCCTTTGGCAATCCGAAAAAATTAGAAGATTTGTAAGTGGCATCATAATACTTTTTATTGCTCAACATACTGAATTGCCTTTGGGGGATTTTGATTTATAGACCACTTGTAGTCACATAGATGGAAGCGCATTAATAGGAAAGATACATATTATCAGGAATTGGATCAAAATTACAATATTGCGTGTATCTCAATTCTTCACAATTAGGGCCAAAAAGATTTATTTATATGATTTATGAGATACTTGAAAGTTGTTCTTATATTACGGCATTAAGTTTTCAAGGACATTCAAGGCACATCTATGGAGGTACCTATTCCTTCAACCATATCTTTGTTGACAAACTAGAAGGAGTTTTGAGCATTTGATTATGTGCAATTGTTCTTTGTCTCTTATGTGTTTTATCGCAAAAGGTAGAAGGGTTGTTAATATTAGGTGATGGAGTGGTTTTATACGGGATAAGTGCCTAAAAAAGTCCTAAACCTTTTGTTTTTGTGCCGATTTAGTCCTAAACCTTTTTTTGGTGCCCATTTAGTCCTAAACCTTTTTACATTGTGTCAATTCAGTCATTTTCAGCTAATTTTGGCCGGATTTTGCTGACTAGACGCCGGCCGGTTGACGTGGTCTAATCGGCGCTGACGTGGACAATTTTTAATAATATTTTAATATTTTAGATTTTTTTTTTATTTTTTTCTTCTCCTCTTCTTCCTCCAGCCGGTGAGGTCGAGGTCGACCTTGCCGGCCACCTCGCCAGTGGTCATGAGGGCGGCCTCGCCGCCGAGGCCACCCTCGTGGCCATTGGCGAGGTGGCTAGCGAGGTTGACCTCGACCTTGCCGGCCGTCGCCTCTGGCCGGTCGCCGAGGTCCGGCGACCGGCTGGAGGAAGAAGATGAGAAGAAAAAAAGAAAAAAAAAAAAAAAGAAAAAAGAAAAAAAAAAAAATTTAAAAAATTAAAATTTTATTAAAATTTGTCCATGTCAATGCCGATCAAGCCACGTCAGTCGGCCAGCATCCAATTAGCAAAATCAGGCCAAAATTGGCCGGAAAGGACTGAATTGGCACAACGTAAAAATGTTTAGGACTAAATCGGCACTAGAAAAAGTTTAGGACAAAATTGGCACAAAGTCAAAAGGTTGAGGACTTTTTTGGCATTTTTCTTGGTTTTATATGCGTCCAAGATAATATCTAATTTGAAAGGTGCAAGCTCAAATTTTCCTAATTTGCAGCATATGAACACGAGAGAGACTTGTCCAAGCTCAATATATATTCTTACTTTTACCAAAAAAAAAAAAAAAAAAAAACATGAGAGAGACTTTGTGAGCTTAATACAATGAATAATTGATATCTTTCTTTTGTCTCTTTTTTATTATGGCCGCTTATCATTAACTATTGTTTTTCACATATGAGGATTCTGAGAAATTGCTTGCTTGCTGGCTCAAATCTAGATTACATTAGGGAATGGACAAGTTTGAAGATATCATAAGTTGCTGAAATAAGGTGGGTGTTTCATTTGATCTCAACATATTATTGTGTTGGTATCTTCTTCTCTTTGCAATTTTCTCTTAATAACTGAGGTTCTTTGATGGTTCTTCGTTATTGTCTCCTTAAGGTCGCTACCATAAATCACACGTGAGTCAGATGGGGTAGCACGTAAACCACACGTGAGTTGCTCATGAGTGGCATGTAGATCGCACATGAGTTGCACATAAATGGTACGTGAACCACACATGCAAGCTAGTCAGTGAACTCGAACCTTTATTTGAAATTAAATTAACCAATTCAAGTTTTTATTTGAGATAAAGTCTACTCTAAACATCCTTTTAAAAAAAATTAAGAAAACGGCCCCACTTCATGCGTTTATTTGAGATAAGGTCCACTTCAGTTCTTTTTTTAAGAAAACAGCCTTACTCGGACCTTTATTACCAATCATTTTAAAAGGTTATATTGTTACATGAATGTGTGGCTTATTATTTAAATATTTCAATAATTGCGAACATTGGACTTAATCTCATTAACAACCCATTACATAGTTCTATTTTTCCCTCTTTGCCTTATACCATCGTGTCTGTTGTCCTGTTACTAGGTAAAAATGTATTTATGCACTCCAACTAGTTCTAAAGTCTCCGTTTGCTGCAATGCCATAGTGTTCTTAGTTCGAAAGAGATCATGGCTTCAAGAGCATCTCTATACTAGTCAAGTCTTCTTATTCATCTGGTCATCTCTGTAAAATTTTGTAAATGCTACATTTGACGACAATTTTTTGCCATTCTCTCATCATCAGCCAGCAACGCTTATTGTTTGTTCTCTGACATTTTGAGTAACTAAATTTCTATGGTTCTGCTGTGGCTTATCATATAGTCCATTTTCTTTTCTCTCGGTTTGACTAGGTTGTAATTTCTCCATCAATAATTATATTGGACTGCAGAATCACGCTCCTCTTTTTTCCCCCCTTAATTCTCACTTTATTTTTTTGTTTTTATTCACTCAAGATCATATTCTACTGTTCATATGTGATGCAATTTAATGAAAATTAATTTTTTACTTGGGTATGATAAAGCTCTTAATAATATAGTTAAAGTCAACAATACTCGTGTAACTTTTGGCACTTAAGTGTCTCATGCCAAGTTTTGGCACTTGCGTTATTCTTTTGCTAATTAGAAACATTTAAATCAAATTGGCCCCCACCTCTCAGATCTCAGCGTGAGCAGCTGATCCCATTGAGGTTTCGGTTTCGGTTTCTCCTTGTTTGATTCTTTTGACATTAACCTGAGATCATTTTGAGCATTGACTCATAATCTATGAGGCACGAACATGTTGTCCGTGATTCCGTGTCCCACACGTGTTGGAGCGTGTCGGACACGGACACGCTTGCTCGGTTTTGGTTTCTCAACTTTTTGATTCTGTCGGATGGAAGCGAGGGCGAGGGAGGAGAGATGAGGTCGCGAGTGACAGCGAGAAACCGCTAAAGAAAGAGTAGAGACTAAGGTGCCAGAAAGAGTAGAGACCGAGGTTTGATGCTACGGGATTGGCGATGAGGTTGCAACTGCAAGTGAGGAAGGGCCGAAGGCGAGGCGGAGGAGAAGGAGAAGGCTTGAGAGGAAGAGGAGAGGAAGGGGGTCGTATGGAGGTCGTCCGGCGAGGAGATGGAGATGGATCGAGAGGAAGACCGTGCGGCGAGGGAAAAAAATGTTTCGGTAGCTAGGGTTTAGGTGAAGTGAGGCATTGACAGCCTGTCACGTGGGTGGGGGAGGGGAAAAAATGTGAAATAAATTTGGGGTGGGGGAAATAGTCGACGTGGGGAAGGTGGGGAAAAAATTGAAATAAATTTAGGAAGGGGGAATAGTCTCTCATGGGGGAGGGAGGGAAAAAATTGAAATAAATTTGGGAGTGGGGGAAACTTTGTTTTAATCGGAAAAAAAAAAAATAATTTAAAAAAAATAAAAATACTGAATTTTAAATGATAATAAAGTTTGATCATTGTAAAAAATTATAGATTTATTTAAATAAGTTGATTCTAATTTCCAAACATGAATACATATTAATTATGAATATGTCTTTTGAATTTTCAATTAATTAATTTATTAATATTATTAGTGTAAATTCATTGTAGGCTCTTTTTTAATTAATTAATTATTTATGAATTTAAATCAAATTAATTAAAAATAAAAATATTTATTTAATATTTAACGTGTCGGAACGTGCCAAAATTCTCTCCTTTTTGAGAAATGACGTATCGCGTGTCATGTCGTGTCGTGTCACGTGTTGGTGCTACATAGCTCATAATACAGAACCACTGATGGAATCGAAGTAGTCTGCTGATGAGGTAGTAATCCACCACCTGGAAGAAACAGTGACTAGACATGCAAGTTCCTCCAGATAATTTTTTTTGTGGGTAGACAAGCAAGTATCAAGTTTCTCCTTCATCATTTCTCAAAGATGGGAAAGATGAAGTTGGCCAACCATCATCAACACTAAAGACAGTAAATATTTGCATTTGCTAAGAAAAATTCTTGAGTAGCAACATATAACGGGTCGAGCTCGTGAACAAAACATGTCCAGAGCAAGAACGTGCCACTTCGCACATCTCACTATTCAAACAAATGAAGAACTTCCATAATAGATTCCCTCCCTTGCAGTAAGAACCATCTTCATCGTTATTGTGTGAAGAGAAAAAAGTTGCAACATCATCTTTGTTCGAATAACAATATGGAAAGAAACGGCACGAATACAACCATCAAACCACAAGCCATTATCTTTAGGCTTTCCCAACTAATGAGTTCACAATACACGATTACTGCACTGCATAGCACTGTTGTTTTCTTTATATAATCTATACCTTTAGTTTCAAACGTAAGCGAAAGAGAAACTTCGGAGAGAAATTTAAGAACTAAAGCCCCAGTTCTTTCAAGAACTAATTTACTTAAAACGCAACAAAATATTTCTTACTCTCCCTTCTGCCAGTAATCAATATCCAGGAGTATTGGATAGAGATCATTAGCGGATGCAGAGGGAGCGGTTCCAGTCCATGGCCCATCAGTGGACATACTCTTGGTGATATTCTCACCAACTGCCTGATGTTCGTCACCTTTAAAATCTTTCCACATGGCCTCAATTTGCTCCTCAGTCATCACAGCGCCCTCGGAGTCCAGCACCGGAACAGCAACCTTGCCTTCAAGCATGCTAACCACAGACGACATCGGCGGCCTGAGTGCTGGAGTCGCATTAGTACACATCAAAGCTACCTTTGTCAATGCCAGCGCCTCCTCTTTGTCAAAGTGAGAACCAAGCCTCCGATCAACTAGATCTATTAAATTTCCTCTCTCCTTCAAAAAGCGTGCCTAGAAAAAGAAATGAAAAGTGAAGATATTTCCCTTTCCAGACTTCAAGTACTGATCCCTTGATTATTACGCGACAAATGCAGTTGATAAGCAACTGCTAGTTTTTCATCTTCGTTATAGGGTATAAATGGATAAAAAGAATCAAATGAGTCAATACGGATTGAACATGATTTCTTTACTGATTTTTTTTTTTTAATTTAGTAACTCCAACATCAATTAGTAATGGATAACAGGTTGCCAAAAAATTACCAACATTGTTTTAAATTCGCCAGCTCTTATTTAGTTTTATCGGCACAAATTATTTGCCGGTGTTGTTACATGAAATGGTAGACAAGTCCTTCAATGTTTTACACCATCCAGTGCCTTCTACTCTCAATTCTAGTTTAACAAGAATACCTGATTATGCAACTCAGGTGGCAATCACATTTAACAAGGACTTACAATGATTGTTTTTTTCTAATGATCGCTTACTCAAGGCAAAACAAAATCTAACTTAAGGACTCAATTATATGAATGTGAAAAAAGTTATACCTCAATTGAAAGTATATGGATATTTTGGTCAAGACATGGTCTTGAAAACTTTTTAATTTACCCGTAATTGCCAAAATTTAATAGTAGTCAAAGGACATGTTTAACGCTAATGAAACTACAGGGAGTATGAATGTCAAGCATAAAAACATAAAAACTAAGACTGAACTACCACAAATTTAAAGGACCCCAAATTTCAAGGAATAGAATTTTTTCAATCCAAAAAAAGATTCCCCAAGAAAATTCAGTGTAGACCAACATAATAAGAAGAATTGGATTAATTTGAAATGACAAATTGCACTTAACAGCATAACAATTCTTAAGCAGGTTTCAATAGCTAGTAACTGTAAACTCCTTTGCAACCATTAAAAGTGCATGTGAGGACTTTTGTACTATGCTCACGCTTCCATAATCCATTTTCCACCGGCACAAGCAGGGATGAATATGAATACAATCATAATTGAAATGATAGAATTGATTACCCGTTCGAGTATATAAAAGCATTCCTCATTTTTTTTGGGAACCAGTGTTGCTTCGGCCACTAACAACTTCTAAGGCAACGATGCCAAAACTATAGATGTCAGCTTTGCCGGTGAGGTAACCATGCATTTTGTACTTGGGTGCCATATATCCACTGCACAACAAGAAAAGAGCTTGTGTTTGCAACAAGGTAACTGTCTTAAATAGCACATACTTAATATTCCTAAAATTCAAAAGAAAGAGACATTCCTAAATCTAGCACTATGGTCTAAAGAGTAGAGGAAAAAAACAAGTGCATCCTAAAATTTTCTGATAGAATATACTGAGAATATTTCAGGAAAAAAAAAGGCCATTGTTGTTCTATATAGCTATTAGGCTACATAAATGACTTTATAACTTAGAAAAGAGGTATTCTGACCAAAAAATGATTTTGAAATTCACTTGAAAGTGCATCATCTATGTTAATGTCATGTGAGACATATTTACTAAAATTGTGTTTTTCATACATAGGAGGATATACAGATAATTTATATTGAAATTTTTAACTTACAGTAGTTGTTGTTCATTATATTATTTTGCATTAAGTTGTTTGTCAATGGGGAAACATAATAAAAACAATTAAATTATGCGTCAATATAGACTGTTAAAATGTCTTGCATCATAATTGTATCATAATAATTTTACAAGGTTTTTGTCCTAGTGAACGCATTAGGTACGACACATTTAATTACCGTACGGAAGTTTTATCTTGAATTGTTCTTATTGCAGTAAATGGAGCACATGGGATATTATCAATCTTTAGGAGGATATGAACTTTCTGGAAATTGTGTTAGATTATATAAGTTTGTTGAGATAATGGAAATTAGTTAATGTTATAGTTCTTTTTTGTTGAATTAATGTTAGAGTTAGTAGAATGAACTTACAATTATCTTTGCCCTAATTAATCACATTCTTTTCACAAACAAGTTGACTTTTCACATGTGTTAACGCAAACGTTTGAAGCATGTGAACATTATTTATGTTTTTTCGTGTGTACACAATAGAAACATGGGTGAATTAGCTCTAATACCTATAATACTAAGTTATATTCGAAGTAACATTTACATAAGTCATTATCAGAGTGTCATTACTTGATGGTAGAGTATGTGAAATAACTTATATTTTTTCTAATTAACGTGAAGAGTGGTGGGACACACATAAAGCTTTGTGGTTAAGCCAAATTTGTTGAGCACCTTGCTTTGGGATGATGTGAATCCACCACAAAGCTCCATTCAACTCACTTTTCTCAAATCAGACTAAATGTTTCTATTCCATGCTTTTATGTTGTCACGGGCTCCTACTTAGGTTAATAGGAACAAAAGGCAAGAAACTTACTAAGTTCCAGCAATCTTGGTGCTAATATGCATGTTGTCCTCCTCATCAAGCTTTGCTAAACCAAAATCTGATATTTTAGGGTTGAGATCCTTATCCAGTAAAACATTGGTAGCTTTGATGTCTCTATGCACAATCTTTAGCCTTGATTCTTCATGAAGAATGCCAAGCCCCTGGCAATACCCACACATATCTTGTGCCTTGTCCACCAATCCAATTTTAACTGAAATTCTTCAGGACCTTCATTTGTATCAAAAGACATCAAAACTACTTTAATCCTGTGTCATCAGCTGAAGTCAATTTGAAAGTGTGATATAAAAAATTACCAAATAAAGCACGAGCAAGACTGTTATTTTCCATGTACTCATAAACCAGCAAAAGTTGATTTCCTTCAATGCAGCATCCATAGAGTTTCACAAGATGTAGATGTTGAAGAGCAGAAATCATCCCAATCTCAGTCACAAACTCATGATTTCCTTGCTTGCATTTGGATGAAAGTTGCTTCACAGCTATAGTCGTGCCATCTGACAGAAGACCCTGCAATTGAACTTTGGCATCAGATCCATGTTGTCAAGATTTGGTTACATTGAAGGTTGCTTTCTTCAAATCTTTTCCCTTAGCAATTCGGGGAAGTTGGTTCAGCAATATTCCTATATACCTTGTACACAGAACCAAAACCACCTTCTCCAATCTTATTGGCAACATCAAAATTGTTTGTGGCAGCTTTAATCTGTTGCAAGGTAAATGAACCAATTTGCAATGCTAGAACCTTCAAATCTGCACAAGGTTTTGGATCTTTTAAGAATTTGGAGGAGTCAACAGCTAAAGTATGTAATCTACCATCTAACAAAGACGTGACAATTCATTCTCAATGTACCAGAAAACCTCATAATGACTATTTGGCCCAAGCAAGTTCAGTACTGAATATCTTAGCATCTTGAAATTTATTTTGTATATGGCAGTATGTAATTTGAAAAAAAAAGAAAGAAAGAATGTCTTCAGGGTATTTAGTAGTGGGGGAAAGGAAAAATCATAGAAAAAGCCCAATTTGGAAAAGTAAGGCAAGGTTTGTATGTTTCGATATCTTGTATATAAAAAGTTCTGGTATTTATTTTTGATGTCTTGAAACATAGATTTAGTACATATATGGTCGATTGCCACCCCCAAGTATACCCAACACACACACACACACACACACACACACACACACACACACACACACACACACACACACGGTATCCCTTCCTATGACTATCTATCCCTTCATTTTTTGGTTTTCCAAATAAGAGTTTAGTGAACCAAATGGATCGAGGACTCTTTAGCTGTATCGTGGCTTAATAATAATTTGTTTTCTTTAGTGTCAAGTCAAATTTCCAATGGAATGCACAAATGTCATGCAATATTTACTGGGGATTCATGTAATCTCGTTGCGTATTAATGATGCATCACTAGAAAAGGTAAGAGGAAGGAGGAGGAGGAGGAGTGATGATGCACAAATGTCATGCAACAACAGTTTTACTGGGGATCCATGTAACCTTGTTGCAGTATTAATGATGCATTGTGATTACCCTTCCCCACCACAAAAGGTAAGAAGAACAGTGGTGCACCCATGGTTTAGTAGGACAACTGTGTGCAGAAGAAGAAGAAGAAGAAGAGGAGTGATGCGCCAACAGTTTGATAGGACAACTGTGTGATCTAGCTGATATATAAAAGGTGCAACGTGACTACCCCCCTCCCCCACCAGAATAGGGAACGGGGACAATGTATTCACATTGCAAAACATTCTTGTATATCTTGACAGATATATGTGAACTAAATATCAAAGACTCCAGGGAAGCAACTACCTTGTGCCATTCCATCTTCACGTCCAAGACGTCCTCTCCACCAAAGGATAACCAGGATAAGAAAAACTACAAAAACTATAGTAGCCACAATCCTGACCACTGTGCCAGCAGATATGCTGGTTGAATCTGGTGAATTGGGCAATTCTTGTGAGGGTTCAAAATCTGCAGTGAAACTATCAGATTAATGAGCAAAGGAAGATATCTCCTTTGGAACATAATACAAAATACAAAGGGGGAAAAAAAAAAAAAAAAAATCTACTCTTCATTCTCAAAGCTGTACTATATAATAATGCAGGTGCAATGGTCATTGATCCATAGCAGAAAAGTGAACAAGGCTATCGTTTCATAGTCTTAATAGAAGGATTAAAGATACACAGAGCAAACATGCTCAGAGACAAAGAAAACAAAGCAAACCATAGCCGATTTTTGACTCTTAACAGAACAATAATAGATCCTGGTCAGCTACTGTAGAAATTTATCTGATCAATTGTAACAGATGCCAATGGCCTGAATCCAACAGTGGACATTTGCAACCAAACCAAGTAGCTGAATTGCCTATTGATGACTTCTGGTGCAAGACAAAACATGCATATTTGTTTCCAATATGAATACGAGTAACTTTCTCAATAGAGAAGCACCAAATGAAACATGGAACTGTCTATCTGCATACCAGGATAGACGGAGATAGCAGATATAAGAGGACCATAGACAACTTTCCTAGGTATAGCGTTGGTTCCTTTCCCAGCCCAATATAAGCATATCTCCGGAGTGCTCTTGTTCACGTTGGCAGTAAAATTTCTTATGACCTCCTTTCCAACTCCACCTGCTTCAATCGCAATGTTGAAATCTTTCCACACCAATTTTCAATGAAATAATGTTTAATTTGATTTGTTGAGTGTCTCCACACTGAACAAGGTAAACTTTCAGTTTCAATAGAACGTACAAGTTGTGAAAAGATCATGATTTGCAAATACAAGGTATTTAGATAAAACAACCCAACCGTAACACATTGAATGCTTTATATGCTTTACATATTAGAATCAGCAGTACATAATGCCCGAAATTTACCTGCATATAAACATTAAAAGCTCGCCTTCCAAGGCTTGTATAGCTTTTACTGCCTGTGAACATTATCTCCACAAAATGAAGGCTTACATTGTAGGTCCCATTCATCAGAAAAAAAGCATAAAAAGTTAAGAGATATTGGAGAAAGCCGTGCATTTATGTAAAGCTGGGCAATTGTCCGTGAACAGTACAGATACACTGTCAGCTATATATTTATCTGCTTCAATTTCATCATCAGGGAAGTGGCCAGTGCCACTGTAGCCCCAGTGTCGTGACCAATTTTTTTTCGGGTTATGAACCACTTAGAATTTGGCTAATGGATTGTTAAGCCTAGACTTAACTCGGGCTCTCCCAAGCCCATACCAATTCGCGACTTAGGTTTGAATTGTTAACATGCAATTGAATTTTAACTAGGAGTCACCACTAATCTATTTTTGGTGGGTCGATTAGAAACCCTAGTAGAGTAACGGGAGATTTACTTTACTCCTACGAACCAGAGACTAAGGGTACGGGGACTTGATTACGCTAGATTCCTCTAACGCCCTTTCGGTACCATTTCTTTTATTTAAAAAAAAAAGGTTTTGCAGGCAGCTTGAATTGATTTTAAACTAGTTTCCTAACATGTGAGGTGTTCATGCAGGTGCACATACCATCAATTTAACACCCAAGAAAACAATTAAATAATGCAGGACTTACCTCAAAGCAACGAAAACATCTGCAGTGTTAAATTGAAATCCACATCAACAACCCTAGATATGGATTCTAATTAACAAGCAATTACTCAATTTTATGTTTTCGCTTTTCTTAATGAAAGTCTTGCGATGCATTCTAATAATCTAATATGACATGGCAGCATGACTTAAACTATATGACATGAAGAAATGCAATAATTAGATGCAATCTAAATGACCTAATTCTAATGACATGCAATGCAATGCGATGACATACAAAATTATTTAAACTAAGATGACATGCAGCATATAATTTAATACGCGAGCTATATGTCACGCGACATTTATTAAATGACCTAATATAATGACGGACAATTTCTAATTAGAAATGAACCTAACAATAATCACTAAAATGACATGCATTTCATGAACCTAATTCTATATGACATGCAAATGACATTTTTTATTTTAAAAATGAAATCTATCCTAGAAATTGCAACTACTTTATCCTAAGACAAATTTTATGAAATTTCAAATGATCTAGCTAGATTAAGATTCTATCTAATTTAAACTAGGGATTTAAGTCATATTAAATCCTAATTTAAACTAAGACATTATCTAAATCTAAAATGCCATTTATCTAAAAAAGATGATCTAAAATGAAACATGCAATTCTAATCTAATATGCACAATGATTTTTTTTTGTGTTTTTCTTTAATCTCGAAATTAAAATTAATACATAATTAACATGCAATTCAAATTTAAAAAAAAAACTAACAACCTAAATGAATGCAAATATAAATCTATATGCTATAAAATTAACCCCTAATTTCCTATGCAATAAATAAATAAACTAAATTGTCAAAATTTAGGTGTCCATAATTTATGAAGAAATTATGCAAATCTGGATGGAGTACAGCCACAAAGAGAAAAATCAAGTTTTTTCTTTTTCTTAATAAGGAGTGGACTTTCCAGACGCTAGGTAAACTAGCATCCCCTTTCAAAAGATCACATAGATACCCCCAGGTTTTCGAGCAAGACATTATTTCATGGAGGCGGCTTTTAAAATATCTAGAGTAATGATGCATTAATCATCAAATATTGACACAATAGCCCAGAGGAGAGTTGATAAGGAAATCTGATGAGAAAATATAGAGTGCGATCTAGTATCATGGTTTGATGATAATGATAGGATATACATGGCCAGTTTGATTCGGCTTTGGAGAAATGCCATTGGGAGAATGCAAGTATCTTTGAGGTAAAGAGGCTTTCGGAAATGTCAGACCCTTTGGTAAATTATAGCATTGAAATGCAACTTAGCAAAAACACCGTTTGGCAAAATTCACACTTGTGATTAGCTTTTGTTATTTTTATTTTTTTAATTCTGAAATCAAATTCCGGCGGCCGGCCACCACCGGCCAGATCTGGCCGTCGCCGGACCGCCGATCTGGCGTCGGAGGTTGCGGAGCCTCGCTCGCCTGGTCGCCGGCTCGCGCGAGACCTCGGGCGGTGTCGCTTGGTCTCGTGCGACCAGGCAATGCCGCCTGAGGTCGCGCGAACCTCAGCCGGCGTCGCCTGGCTCACGCGCGCCAGGCGATGCCGCCTGAGGTCGCCCAACCTCAGGCCACCTTGCCTGAGGTTTGTGCGACCTCAGGCGAGGCTTCCCGGCAGCCAGATCTAGCCGCTCACGGCTGAGTGCCACCCACCGCAGCCAGATCTAGCCGCTCACAGTAACTTGATGAACAGTAAACTCGCATCTCCATAATGCCCAATGCTCAAAGCTGGTCCCCCCGGCATTTCGCAAATGGGCATTCAAAAGTCCTCACCAAACACTCAAAATTTTCCCCAAAGCCCCTTGGAATGCCAACCAAACACCCCCACAGTAGATCAACTTACTTTTTGGACAATGTTGACCTTTCGAACATGTGACAAGCCCACTTGTGGCAGGATATGAGGTTCTGAGCAAGTCAACAAAGATTTTAATGTTACCATCATCATCATTCTGAATGAAGTTCCATGCTATGTACATAAACAACTAAAATGCAGGTCCTTCAAAATCCAAGTCTCTTGGTGAAAAAATTAATCTCAAACATACATATTGTCAACCACCAAGCTTGCGAACAAGTTGCTGTAGAGAAAAGACAAAATCAACATTCAGTAGAGAAATTAAAATTTTGTACACTCGCAGGATTATAAGTCATTCGTAAACGCACATTTGAGGGGAGCCCAGACTTAAACTGAAGGAAATAGTACATACACAGATCCTTCTTCACATCCTGAGCCTGTAGCTTTGAAGTTGTTGTAAGATAGATCACTACACAGAGAAATAGTCAACCGTTTTTAAAAAATACACTGAAAGTCATTTTATCAAATGATTATTATGTACAAAAATGCAGACCAGTTGCAAAATATGGACAGGTAAGGCAAGTTGAAAGGTGAAAAGATCACAAGATGATGAAAGTAATATTCCATCTTTATTCAAGATATTTTATTTCGGAATCTATTTTGAGCAAAAAATATAAATAACAAATAATTAGAAAGTTGTGGGTTCACTTATTTAAGAATTCGGGCTCACAATATATTTTATTTTAACAATAGTCCAAAGATTGTTACACAGTAACAGAGAAAGACTAATTGGAGTGAACATAGACTTTAGATCTAGTCGGAGTGCACAAATGCATGTTTACAACCAAAATAAGTGTGCCTAGGAGAAAGTTGATATTATCTTATGGGCGCCAGAATGAAGCTCTTATGAGGAAGTTTAAACTTTTAAAGGGTGGTCTGCATATTCTTTAATAAGAAATAGCTCAAGCAAACCCATAATCATTGTTATCATCAAGAAATAGCTCAAGCAACTAATCATACTGTGCGGGTGATGCGTTGTGCAAATTTTCAAAGAGAATTTATGGGAAGCAAAGATTTTCCAAATGTTAGTTTTATCATTCCAAGAGGTTTGAAAAAGATCTAGAGCTGGGAGGGGTTTTTTGTATAGGGGGAAAGTGGGGCCAACTTGGCACTTCCAAGAAAATCCGCTTTATATTTTGTAATGCTTACCATACAATTCAGCCTCTTGTCTTGCCTATAGCATTTCAAAAAACAGATCCCAACAAGGAGAAAGGTACTTATGATGTTTCCATTAAACTCCATAGGCCACAAACTATAAAGATGCAAGATGGGAAAGCACAATTGCTTACTACAGTTTAAGATTAGCAAGAAAGAGCTAGAAGCAAATGCGGGATTAAACAAGACAATTTTTCAAACAGCTAAGCTTACACATTTTTTTTACTCTTCAGGATCCAATCAGGGACTGCTCCAGTCAATTGGTTTCCAGTTACTCTTCAGGATCCAATCAGGGACTGCTCCAGTCAATTGGTTTCCAGTCAGATAGCTAAACAAGATTATTTGATTGAGTCAGTTCCTCGTGTACTTTATGCACTCAAACTGAAAACTTATAGTCATACCTCAAAAACGCATTATTTAGCAGATTAAAAGCATTTAATTATTAGTGGTGTAGAAAAAAATCAATTGACTAGTAATATCAATATAGAGATTTCAGCTGGAGATGAAAGATAAAGGAAATCAATGACAGAGGAAAAACTAGATCCTAGTAAAACTTGGAGTGCATGGGAAAGAATTACCATAACACTAGTACACAAAGCTGAACATAATGAAGGATACACTCATACTAGCTTATTAAATATTTCCTTGCGATAATGTTCTTGTCCTTCTAAGACATAAAATAAATAATGAGGGAAGATGTGCCAATATCAAAACAGTCATTTTCAAGAATAGGGACAAGACATCAAGCTCCTAGCTGCAGACGTTCTAATCACCACGTGAGAATTGCACTCACCAAACAATCTAGGGCCATTGTTATGGAAAGAACCAAAGAGAGAGCCCACATGCATTTGCTATGTTAAATCTCCTATTCATCATAAACAGGCGCACCCCACATGCATTAGGTACATACACATTCAATCTGTCAAATACTTAAGTAACTCTATTGAAACTTGTGAATCATGCCCTTCAAGCAACAGAATAGCATTGATCTATGCCTGCTCCAAGACTAGAGTCCCACCAAAATAATTACTTGACAATAATCATAACTTCATAACCCAATTTATTGTAAAATTTAGATGGTGAAATGATAAGTATTTGCGACACCAGGATTTTGAGAGTTATAAACTGGATTTATTATCATGGTCTGAGTTCTACTGATAGCTCAACTACTTTACGGTAAAAAGCTGCCTATAGCTTGGCCACTAGAACAATTTGGGATTTTAGATTCTTCTACAAAATACGGAAAAGAAGCCTCAGTTCTGCATCGAAGTACTTACATATAATCCACCACTTCCAAACTGCTGAAGGAGCTAGGGATTATGCCACTCAGTTTATTGAAGCTGAGGTCTCTGCAAAGCGATTTAATGTGAAGGAGACGATCATAATGAGAAGATAGTTTTAACCGACTCCTACTGGACACTCTTTGTGCATACTTCAGAGGATTGTACGAACACAGACTCCATCAATGAACATACATGTCCAGTTTGGATGATTAGACATACAAGTCAACTGCCTAGTGCCTATGCTTTCTACTGGACATTCATTTCCAGAGGCATTCATCGCTAAAATCCAAGTTTCAAGTTGTCACATTCTGTAGAACTTCTGCTGTAAATTTTCTGTCGTAAATCAAATTTACAAATTGAAATTTCAATTCATATAACTAGAAATGCTACTTGAGAGCTAAATTGAATGCATCCCGAGGAATGTAACATATTATAGTTTAAACCGGGAGATTCCATTTATCTAATAGGACCAAAACTATAGCAAATCATAATCTACTGAGCAAATCACCTTCATAACAATTTATTCATGAATAAAGGGATGATGACTAAATATTAGGGTGCTTAGAAAGTACAATATCAGCTTGAGTGAATAAAAAATAAAAAAATAAAGTGAGGATTTCAAAATACAGGAAAGCGTGATTCTGCAATCCGATATAAATATCAATGGAGAAAGTAAAACCCAGTCAAACCTAAAGAAAAGGAAATGGAGTATATGATAAGCCACTGCAGAACCACAGAAATCCGGTTATCCAAAATGGCAAAAAAGCAAAGAATAACTGCTGCTTGCTGATGATGACAGAATGGCAAGAAAGTGTTGTTAAATGTAGCATTTATAAAATTTTACAGAGATGACCAGATGAATGAGAAGAATTGGCTTATATAGAGATGCACATGAAGCCATACTCTTGTTTGAAATAAGAACGTTATGGCTGAAAAATATACAACAGTCAAGCATAAAACTCCAGTTAAGGCTGAGATTCAAGAATGTAAACCACTAGAAGGAAAGAGTCCAGACAATCAACCACTAGAAGTCTCCATTTTGCATTAATGCTCTTAAGAAGATAAGATAACAAATCAAAGGAAAAGTGAATTAGATGAGATGGGCACCTTAGCTGAGGTAAGAATTCTTGTGGTTTCTATTCCTGGAAAAGTGAAAACAAAGAGAGAAAAGGTCCATATACTTCTGAGTGAAACTTTATATTCTACAGCAAAGACCACAATCACCAGAGAGTTAAATGCCACATCACAATTCGCAATTCACAAATTCAGCAATATCAATAGAAAAGATCAAAACTCCATTGAAGTTAGTAAGGGACCTTCAAGCCATCTTAAATATAACTGCAACCTATAGTCAATTATAAACTAGTAGAAAATCACTCATTAAGGGTAAAATTATCTATTCTGCTTGGAATAGGAACAGGGGAGAGCCGTTTTCCACTCACAATACTTGTAGATTTGTCATTGCTGCTAGATAACCAGGTAGCTCTCCTGTGAGATTGCAGTTCCTCATAATCCTATGAGAAAATGGCACTGATATTGTTACATTGCTAAGAACGTTTGGCTCTTTTGCATAAGGTAAACTATCTGTGAAGGAACATCGGTCTCACAATGTCTTAATATTTGCACTGTTGAGTTGTGGAACTCGGGACTCGGGTCCATCGAGGTCACTTATTCTCCTGCATATCAAAATCAAATAGGGAACTTTATCTGATCGATACCATCTTAAAGAAAGAGAGATTAGTTCGAACTGCCAAAACTCCATACTGACAAGTCGGACAATTTCTTCAAAAGTTCGATCCCAGAGGGAATTGGCCCTTGCAATCCACTTCCTTGAATGACCTTGATGATACAATTAAGAGATTATATTATCTTAGGAGTATATCTATATTGACCGACTTAAGAGGTGAAGAAGCGTTAAGCCTTACAGTTTTTCGAGATTTGTCAAGTTCTGAGTAAAATCAGGTATCTTTCCCATGAACTGATTATCACCGAGTCGCCTACAGTGCATTAAACTACAAGATTGATATGAAGAAGAAAGCATAGAAATGTGTAAATATCAGTAGAATTTGTGGAAACTGGAAACTAACAGGTCCTGCAATGCCATCAATTTAACAAATGTTTTGGGCAGCTCCCCGGTGAAATTATTTGACGTAAGGTACCTGAAACAAGAAAAAACCGATGGTATCACATTGGTCAATTGAACTTGAATGCTAATTTCTCAACAGACCAATGGATATAATTCCCACGCCAGATAGAAAATCATCAGCGAATAAAAATTCGATGCCTAACACAGGAATTTGAATCAAGATACTCACGATTTATTTAACTGGGACAGGTACCCCAGCTCTGGAGGTAGAGGTCCAAAAAGCCAATTGATCTCGACGTTTCTGAGCAGAAGAGAGTTGATATCTTCAGCATCAGTCAACTTTAACACAGCGAAGAAGCCAAATGCGAGAGGCAGGATGAGTGATCACTTAAAATTCCTGAAGTGTGGATATGTTTCCTAGTTGCTTCGGGATTGGACCAGTCAATCGGTTTCCGAGTAGAGAACTGCACCCACCTATGTAGCACAAACACTCTCCGGAAAGCTTTCGTGTCGTGTCCGACACTCCGACACTCCGACACGTGTCCGACACACTCCAACACGTCCCAACACGTGGTCAACGAGTGTCGAAAAATCCGACACGTGGTCAACTCTCTCCGACACGCGGTCAACTCTCTCCATCACGCGAGTCCAGAATTCCGACATGCGATTTCAACACGCACGGGGTCAATTTTAAAAATTTATAATACTTATGGGGTCAAAATATAAATATACACAAAAAGAAGTAATAAAAAAGTGCTATAAATATACATACATGGGGTTAATTTTTTTTTCAGTTTTGTTTTTTTAGAATTTTTTTAGTTTTTAAATTTTTTTTTTGCTATGAAAGAAGTAATAAAAAAATGCTATATATGATAAATAAATAAATTTAAAAATATCGTTTCAGCATTTTTCTTTAAACAATGTTTTTTTCCTCTAAGTTTTATGTATTATTGTAACAAATTAAAATAATTAATGGTATTATTTAATATTTTTCGTGTAAATTAATTGTAGGCTATTTTTATTATTATTTATTTATGTATTTATTTATTAAAATATATTTAATATATAATGTGTCGGAACGTGTCGAAATTCTCTATTTTTAATAAATGACGTGTCGGCATGTCGTGTCGTGTGTCGGGTGTCCGTGTCGGTGTTACATAGGCACCCACGTTATCCCGTTTCCCCCAATCACTAGAAGAGACACTAGCATCTCTATGCCGCAATGCGCGTGTCAGAGAGAGAGAGAGAGAGAGCACATAAATGTAGACCAGGTTCGTGGAGGCCCATTCTATCGGAATCGTGCCGCTCAGATAGTTGCGGGTGACATCACTGTTTACACAGACAGATTCTTGTGAAGAAGAAGAAGAAGAATAATGGATAACGGAGAAAGAAGAATAAAGAGGCTTACAACATTTCGAGGTAAAGCAATCTGAATAGTCGCGGTGGGAGAGTGCCTGGAAGCGACTGAGATTTGAGTACTCTGTTTTCACATGACAAAAATGATTTTGGAGAATGGCTACATACATTATACATCTACATACCAATTGATTCAAAATGAAAAAAAAAAAAATTGTAGAATTGCCCCCCAAAAAGGAAATATAGCTAAGGAAAAAAAAAAACAAGCATGACTTAGAGTAATATCATTTCGTGCATGGCAACTACAATCTTGCTCATTTGGTTGTA
The DNA here is from genome assembly GCA_014182545.1 of Eucalyptus globulus. Lineage (NCBI taxonomy): Eukaryota > Viridiplantae > Streptophyta > Magnoliopsida > Myrtales > Myrtaceae > Eucalyptus > Eucalyptus globulus. The sequence goes on along the minus strand of CM024722.1, from coordinate 14,528,272 downwards.
ACGATGAAATAAGATTATAATGTAATTGAAATTGAAATGTTTTGTTTAAATAACTATAATACCATCATGCTATTTACTGAAAGACATTTGTAATAAGGGGAAACGGAATTTTTAAATATCCCTAAAACCAGAGTTAAAGAAAATATATTAATTATTACTTTAATATTCAATCATAGTCCATGAGTTTAACACTCATACCAATCACTAGATATATAATTTATTTAAGATAAATATAATTTTATAGTAATTATAACTTTAGCATCCAATCATAAAATGTAACACCCCATATATATTCAAGATATTACAATTAATATATACATTTTTATCTATTATTCAAAATTTAACTTTAGTATGATTTAGATTTTTTTGGTCAAAAGTATGATTTAGATTTAAGCATTAATGTGATTTATTATTAAAAAAAATATAATCTATTACACGATAAACATTATGATTCAAATAATAACTATAGAGAAAGTGGATTGTGAACAGAATAAACAACATGATTACTTGACGATTTATTAGCCAACTACATTTTTTTCCTCATTCTTAAAATTTATTTATATTCTTCTTTTTGGCATAACCTAAATGTATTATTTGAATAAATGTATAAGAAAGACGATGAGATTTTATTAATTGAACACACACATAATTGAGTAATCTTATTGCTTGAGATTTGTCTAATGATGTTTTCCTTTGAAACATCCATTCAGCCCAAAAAAGAAGAAGAAGTTATTCTTTAAAAAAATGCGATAGGTACTCCTTGAATAGTTTTCGTTTTTGTGGTTCGATATAGTATCCGTTTTCAACATTATCAGTTTTCCTTGATTTCAAACTTTTAAGCTAAATCGAGGTAATAGATACAAGTATTTCATAAATAAAATTGAGAGAGCTATTACAATGGTACGACAAAATAGCTTTCTGGGGATGAAATTATAGAGACGGCACAATACTTTGTAGCAAAATTAAAGCCAAGGCAACGGGATTGAGTTCGTTGCCATAAGCTCAATCTACGACCATAAAGCAATATACTAAACCGTTTTTTTTTCTCTCAAAAGGACCACGTTTATTGAAACTTAACTCATGAAATAGGTTGACCTTCGCCATTGGGGGCTTTGGCATTAAATTATTATCTTTTCTTTTCATATGGAATGTTTCAAATATTTTACTCAACTAAGCATTATATAAACCATAGAGTGACCGACAGGCCTCCAAAGTTACTCTTCAAAGGATTAACTGTGATTTAAATAGAATATCTTTTATATTCTAATTAAGTACCTGACTACTAAGTTAACTTCTTCAAATGTGAGATTCTTATCCCACATTAGAGTTTCTCTTCTCCGTAGTGTAGATTATAACCTGACGAAGTCCTAGGATTAGTCAACATCTACATCAGGTGTTTCGTCCATTAGATTCGTATAATATAAAGATGGACGAAATTCTAACTAAAAAAGTGAATTAAATCAATATGCCATTATCATAATCGCATGCTCTCACTCTATCATAAATAGGACTTCTTTTTTTCAAAGAGAAAAGAAAAAGCATGCCAGATCTAGGCCTAGAAGCCCGAACCTATGTTTGGAGGTTGAACTCGGGACCTCAATACCTACAGTTGAGACCCAAGTTCTCAAGCCAAGGACCAAAAGAGTAGGATTTGCAGCCCAAGTGCTTGGCCCTTAGGGTATTGTGCTCCCCTCCCATGGGCCAAGGTTTGGGCATTGAGATTCTAAGTCTAGAGTGATATTACTAGTATAAACACCTAGAGGGGGGTGAATAGGCGCACAAACAATTTTTCTTGAATACGGAAGCAATTCTTAACAGATTAAAATACGTTTGAAGTAAAGAGAGTAAGGAAGAGAAAATTAAACACATGATTTATAGTGGTTCGGCTTATTCCAAGCCTACGTCCACTCTTCCGCACTGACAGCCCACCGGCTGGATTTCACTATAATCAAAAGAGAAGTTACAGCACAGCTTTGCCTTGATTCCACAAAGTGTAGATGTTCTACCACACCTCCTCAAGGTCTCTCACAAATATAGACTCTCTTTTGTATACAAGTATTCGCTCAAGAGATTTATCTAAACAAATGGGAGCTTAGACTTTGGAATTCTTCTATCGCACACGCCTCGAACAACTAAGAACGACTTCCTTATATACTCCTTTATGCCATCATATCCGTTGGCACTTACCAAAGGAATTCCTCCAATCTAACCGTTGGACAGAATCAATTAGGAAGATTGTTCGAGTTATTAAAGGAACATGTTGATAGCCCATCAATCATGTTCGCCCATACAAACAGGATCTCGGTTTCCATAAGTAGAACCTTCCAATAATATATAGACAATCATCGAATCTTCAGTCATTGAATCAATCTTGATCAATCAAAGGATTCTGATATGTCTTCTCCAGCCACGAGATCTTCTCAGATGATAAGGTTAAATCCTGAACAAACCACTTAGTTCGGATGACCTTTCTTCAACGGATTCAAGACTGTCAATGAGGATAGACTTTGAGTCTTGAGTCTGGCTGTCCGGAAGTCTTCGACTTTAAACCGATGAAAGTCTGCAGACTTTCAGACTAGACCGAAGGATACGTTTTGTCAACTTCAAAACTCTTCATGAGGATTTCTCCAACATAGAGGTCCTTAGGTCGTATGCTGATCTTAAACATTTTTTCATGATTTATTTAATATCTAAAAATGAAAAAGAAATGATTGGTAGTTTGATTAAAAAAGCAATAGGAAAGAATTGTATTACTTTCTCTTACATTTAAGTTTCTCAAATCACATTTTTCAACATCATCCAATTTTTGAGAAAAGAAAGTAACTAATGATTATATTTTTTTCGTTTATATTTTCTTTTTTAGATAGATAATTGAGTCTATATGATACTTGTAGCCCTCAACAATTTTGGGCAACGACGAAGAATCTATTTGTTTTATAATAAAAGCTAGCTTGCGTTAACTTTTCAATGAGAGGATTCTTTTCCAAACAAAAGTCTATGCTTTCTTTTCAAGAAAGTAAATTTTTGACGAAGATCTCTTAAATGTCAATTTAAATGCATATACCTAATGGATTATAAATTATTTATACATGTAGTGAATTTGATGCAAATAACCATGTTGTAGACTGAATATCTATTAGAAATATCTGTCTGTGATGGTTTTATACTTCTATCTGTACAACCATTGGTAAAATTAATATTTACATAATGAGAAAATTTGACTTTTTTTTTCAACTTTCAAGAAAAAAATTAACAAGGCTATAAATACTACACTATCAAATAATATCTCAAGTAATAAGTAGTAAATTAAAAAAAAAAAATTGACTTTATCAAAATAGATTGATGTGAAACAAAATATAAACACAATTGTTTAAAAATAGAAAATTGACTTTTTGCCTTTCAATAACATGCACAATATGTTGATGTGATTTAGAATAATCTATAGATTATTAAAAATGAATCGATACTATACTATGCAAAGATTTAAATTAATCTCGATCTCGATTTAACACAACATGAATCGAAAATACTATAATGCAAAGTTAAATTACATAAGTGATTATGTTTGCTTAAAAGAAAATAACTGAACAATCGTGTCAAATTATGGACATATGATAGCCCATAACAAATTCAATTTTAGTGAAAAATGACGAATGTGAAATTGGAATAAGTGTATCACAAGTGTTAAAATATATCAAAATGGGGGAAATCAAGTTCCTACTTTATAGTCCAATTTAGCTAAAGAAAATGCTTACGTGCTTTTTTTTTATTACTTTCTTGAGTGGTATTTGCTTGCGTGGCTAGCTTATATGGATTAATTACACTCATGATCCTTGAATTTCAATAGTTTTTGTAATCGAAAAGCCAAACTTTGATTTCAATGCCCTCATCCAATGAATTTTTTTTTTTTTTTGCTCAATACGCTATGACCCAAAAATCGAGAAAATTATCAAAAAAATCTTAAACCTATTACAATTTTTTTTTCAAATCAATCATAAATCTTTTTTTTTTTTTTGTTAATTCGGTTTTAAACCTTTTACAATTGTACTAATTCAGTTCATCCGGCCAATTTTGGTAGGTCGCACTAATATCTTAGCGCCAACTGGTTGGCTAGCGCTAATGTAGTAATTTATTATTAATTTTTTTCAAAATTTTTAATTATTTTTTTCTTTTCTTTTTCCTTTTCTTCTTCTCTCCTCCCATAGTGGCTTACTGGTCCTCACCAGACATTAAGCGAGGATCGTGAAGCCCCTGCCGATGATTAGTGGCCATCACTTGGCCTCGCCATGGGCAAAGGGGGCCTTGCCTGCGGCTCCCTGGCCTCTTCTAAATTTGGGCGAAGCCACCTTGCCCGCCTTGGCCTCTTCTAGATTTGGGTGAGTCTAGGCGAGGGCTAGTAGTCGTTGGTGAGCCTCACTGGAGCCTATTGGCTACTATGAGGGAAGAGAATAAGAAAAGTAGGAAGAAAAGAAAAGAAAAGAAATAAAAAATAAAAAATTCGAAACAATAAAATATCATTAATAAATAGCCACGTCAGTGTCGGTCAGCAGCGTCTACGTCAGCATTGACCAACCAAAATTAATTAAATGGACTAAATTGACGCAATTGTAAAAAGTTTAGGACTGTATTGGCAGAAAAATTGGCTTAGGACTAATTCAAAAAAATTGCAATAGGTTTACAACTTTTTTGATAATTTTCCCTTCAGATTTCGGCCATTTTTTTTATTTGTATAATAATAAAATAGTTCACCATGTCAGTTAGTTGATACATGAACTTGTTCGACGAAAAAAAAAAATAAAAAAAAAGAACTTGAGGTTTTTCCTGCTTATTTATTTGAGAGAGAGAGAGAGAGAGAGAGAGAGAGAGAGAGAGAGAGTTACGTCTAGGTGACATGTGTCACGGCCTGAAAGTTAGCATGTCCAAGAGGGTTCCATGGCACGGGCGTGACATGTGATGAACCTCGACCTATGTTCCCGAGATGTAAAGTATTCTCCTAGAGGCGAGTGATACTGTATTTGTATGCATACAATATAAATGCGAGTAGCTGGTAGCTGGCTATAAATGCCGGTGGTTGGTAGATGGGGAGGTGCAATCTCCACCATTAGATCTAAGGGAGATCTACGGCTAGGGTTTGCCTTATACTTGTATATAAAGGGGTGTCCTCCCTCATTGTATTCTCATTCACAACATATATGAAAATCCAGAGCTTCTCTCTCATCAAGTGTTTCTCTCTCTAGAAGCTCGTTGTGAGTCGAGTGTGAAAGGCTGCTTAGGGGTAAAACCTTAAGGCCGCACGGGTAAATCGAGAGTTGATCAAGAGTTGATCGATCGGCCCGTGACAAGTGGTATCAGAGTTGATTTGTGATCCAAGCGCAAGTGCAATGGCTGATCCACGATCTGATGAGGCATTAATCTTGGGTGATGACTGCGCTGATCGTGGGCGGAACGCCGAGAAGGGCGGTGTCCGAGGGAAGAAGAACCGGCGTGGTTCGAAGGAGCCTGTGGGGGATCTTGCACAACGGATGGCAAAGCTAGAGTTGTTTGTCTCCGATGTCCAAGGATCGGTCGATGACCTGACCCAGACCGTGGATGGAGTTGACGCCGGAAGGGAGGAGCTGCTTGCGGAAGTGCAAGAGCTCAAGACCGGCATGGGAGAACTCTGCCACGAGTTGCTAGGGACCATACAGGAGGAACTAGCGCAATGATACGAGCCCTTGGAAGCCGCAATGGCGGCCATGCGCGCGGAGATTGCGGAGCTTATGGGTAAGCTTGCTGAAGCACAAGCTGCATGCGTGAACGGTGTCATCACGGTGCAAAGTCCACGAGTGGACACGCCGAAGCCAAAGGAGTTCCGGGCTCGCGGGTGGCCAAGGATGTGGACAACTTTCTGTGGTACATGGAGCGATACTTCTAGGCCATGGGAATCAACGACGACCAAACTCGGGTAAACACTGCATCGATGTATTTAGTTGATAGTGCATTGTTGTGGTGGCATCGTCGGTCAAATGATAGGTGTGGGAATCCTATCACGACCTGGAATGGTTTTGTCGAGGAGTTCCGACGGAACTATTTCCCCGCTTACGCGGAAGAGGAAGCTCGTGACGAGCTGAAACGTCTTGAGCAGAAGAGCGGTGTGCGCGACTACATCAAGCGGTTCTCAGAGTTGCTACTCCAAATCCTCTCGATGAATGAAGTCGAAGCGTTTCACCAGTTCATGGGTGGTCTCAAGCCATGGACGAAGCAAGAGCTGAAGCGGTACAACGTGGGAGATCTCACTACAGCCATGACCATAGCCGAATCGCTCGTGGAGTACAAGCCGCCGCCTTCCACATCCCGACTGGACACCCGTCCAAGGGATAAAGGCACTGGTGGGGGAGATCGGGGTAGATTCAATAATCGCCCGACTGGAACTAGACCACCGAATGGTCCTCACCCTCACCGGGCTAATGCGGGACAAAACGGAGGTGGACAAAGGAAGGTACGCTCGTACAACTGTTTCTTTTGTGACGGCCCGCACATGGCGCGGGATTGCCCGAACAAGGCCAAGCTGGCTGCTCTTTGCAAAGAGGATGAACCTAGGGAGGAAGCGCGGTTGGGATTGTTGCGACTCCTTAGCATGATCAAGGCCAAGAAGGCGAAGGAGCCTAAGGGCTTGATGTTCGCGGACGTGAAGATCGGAGTGACCACGATAAGTGCGCTCGTGGACACAGGAGCATCCGACATCTTCATCTCGGAGGAGGCCGCGAAGAAACTTAACCTGCGGGTTGAGAAGGGAGCCAGTTGGCTCAAGACCGTGAACTCAAAAGAAGTCCCTGCGATCGGGGTTGCAAGGGACATGGAGCTACAACTCGGATCATGGAGAGGCAAGAAAACTCTTGAGGTAATTCCACTTGACGACTACGATCTTGTCATTGGAATTAAATTCCTAGATAGAATCCATGCTGTTGTAGTTCCCTTTGCGGAATGTATATGCGTGTTGGACAAGAATAGTCAATGCGTGATTCCGGTTCACCGTGAGTCGGATCGTGATCAAAAAATGATCTCGGCCATACAACTCACCAAAGGAGCAAGGAAGGGAGAGGTGACCTTCCTGGCGACCTTGAAGATTGAGGACGACGAGGGTGAAGGGAAGGAAGTCCCGACGGAAGCAACCCAAGTCCTCAACTCGTTCAAGGATGTCATGCCTTCGGAGTTGCCGAAGAAGCTGCCACCCAAGAGGGAGGTGGATCACCGGATCGAGCTTGTGCCTGACGCTCGACCACCTGCCATAGCGCCTTACCACATGGCACCACCCGAGTTGGAAGAACTAAGGAAACAACTCAAGGAGCTGCTTGATGCGGGATATATTCGGCCATCCAAAGCTCCGTTTGGTGCGCCAGTCCTGTTCCAAAAGAAGCACGATGGGTCACTCCGGATGTGCATCGACTATCGGGAGCTGAACAAGCTGACCGTGAAGAACAAGTACCCAATCCCGCTCATTGCGGATCTCTTTGATCAACTTGGGGGAGCTCAGTGGTTCACCAAGCTGGATCTCCGATCGGGATACTACCAAGTTCGGATCGCCGAGGGAGACGAGCCAAAGACCGCTTGCGTGACGCGGTATGGATCCTACGAGTTCCTGGTGATGCCGTTCGGATTAACCAATGCTCCGGCCACTTTCTGCACAATGATGAACAAGGTACTCCACCCTTTCCTAGACCGGTTTGTAGTGGTTTACGTAGATGATATTGTGGTTTATAGTCGGACGTTGGAAGAGCATGTTGAGCATCTAAAGCAAGTCTTCCAAGTCTTGCGTGAGAATGAGCTGAATCTCAAGTGCGAGAAGTGTGCCTTCGCCCAAAAGGAAGTTCCGTTCCTGGGGCATATCGTCGGGGGTGGACAAGTGCGCATGGATAAGGCCAAAATCCAGTCGATCGTCGAATGGGAGCCGCCAACAAGGGTGACGGAGTTGAGGTTGTTTCTCAGCCTAACCAACTACTACCGGCGGTTCGTTCAGAGTTACTCGAGCATCACTGTGCCGCTCACGGACCTCTTGAAGAAGGAGAAACCATGGGAGTGGACGGATCGGTGCCAAAGAGCGTTCGATCGACTGAAGAGAGCCATGACAGAGGAGCCGGTGTTGGTACTGCCTGACCACACCAAGCCCTACGAGGTAGAAACTGACACCTCGGATTATGCTATTGGGGGTGTACTTATGCAAGATGGACATCCGGTAGCATATGAATCCCGGAAGCTGAACGATACCGAACGACGGTATACCGTTCAAGAGAAGGAGATGACCGCGGTGGTCCATTGCCTCCGGACGTGGAGACACTATCTCCTGGGATCTAAGTCCGTCGTGAAGACGGACAACGTGGCCACGAGCTACTTTCAGACCCAAAAGAAATTGAGTCCAAAGCAAGCTTGATGGCAAGACTTCCTAGCGGAGTTCGACTACGCGCTAGAGTACAAGCCGGGGAAGGCCAACTCCGTGGTAGACGCGTTGAGTTGAAGGACGGAGCTGATGAGCCACACAGTGAGTCGACCAAGTTGCCCCTGGGTCGACCGCATCAAAGAAGGGCTGGAGCATGATCCAAGAGCCCAAGCTCTCATCGGGTACGCCAAGGAAGGTAAGACCCAACAGTTTTGGTGTGAGGACGAGCTCCTCTACACCAAAGGAAGGCGGTTGTATGTGCCATTCTATGGGAAGCTAAGGAAGGAGATCTTGTGCGAGTGCCACAACTCGAAGTGGGCGGGTCATCCAGGGATCCACCGCACGTTGGCCCTCATTGAGGATCAGTACTTTTGGCCACAAATGCGCGACGACGTGGAGGCATATGTGAAGACTTGTCTGGTTTGCCAACAAGACAAGCTGGAGCAATGGTCGTCGCCGGGTTTGCTGGAGCCACTTCCCATCCCAACTCGTCCATGGGAAAGCATTTCCATGGACTTCATCGTCAACCTACCAAAGTCCGAAGGGTGCCGGACGTTGATGGTGGTGGTTGATCGGTTTTCGAAGTAGCCGTCTTGTTATTGGCGTCGGTGAAATTGTAGCCGCAGTCGACGTGGCTAAGAGTGTCTTCGAGCGGTAAGTTGTCACTCCATCGACCCTCTTTACTGCATGGATCCACACTGAAATTCCAGTCCGTTTTCCCTAGGGCCGCAGCTATTTCTCTCAACGTATTTACTGAAAGAGAAAGCCGACGAGTCAAAGGAACAGCCATGTCTCATGTAGCATAAGCACAAGCGAGGTCAAATTCGCATGTACTTGAGGTTGAATATATGTATAGCATCTTTCTTTACCTGTGAAAGGAAGCACAAACAAATACAACTTGGTGTACGTGCCAGCCAAAAACAGAAGAAGGAAAAAGAACATTACGATGAAAGCAATACAAGATCGGTGGGTTTCTTTTCTTTTCTTTTTTCCCCCTCACCTTCGTCGTCAGGCAGAAGAGTGGCCGTGGCAGCAGCTAAGTAAGTAGCGCTGAGAAGGACGAGCACAGAGAAGAGAGATCCAGCCGAGAAGAGAATCGTCATAATTTCAATCTCGAGCTCAACCCAAAGAGAGAGAGAGAGAGAGAGAGAGAGTTCTCAACGCTCTTTAACAGGAGTTTGGTAAAGAAAACTGGGCCAAGAGAGAGATGATTGTTAAGCGAGTGCTCTTAGCTTCATGTATTTATGTGCGAAAATAGGGATAGCGGACAAAGACTTTTCGCTCTTGTACTTTTGCATGGGAGAGCGCGAGAGTAATGTGTGAAAGCAAGATAGAAACAACTCCAAATCTTCCTCGACTGTAGGAATATTCCATCTAGAATGGAGTAGAAAAGCTTTATCCAACTCTTCTTGCGTAATTTTGTTCTTCCACTGACAACTGCCTTTTCCATTGCTCTAAGTTTGCCATGACCACGTCTCAGATTTAGGTTATTATACAGTTTATCGATGGTGGAGTCCAAATTCCGCCATTCTTAGAAACTTCATTGATATTAAGCTGTTTGGAAATTAAGTAGATTCACTCTTTTCAGACAAATCTTGTATCTCCTCTTTCTTTTTACTTCAATTGTAACAAGTTATTCTTTTTCGGGATATTGCTGTGTAGACCCGATTATTGAGACCAATGAAACACTTTGCAAGCCCTACAAATCGATTAAGTCCAATTCTTTGACCCTGACTCATGTTGAATATAAATAATAGAGAATGTTGTCTTATCAAAGTGGTTACCAAAAAAAAAAACATAAATGTCGAGTTTGGAATCAAATGTCTATGGACGGAATAATAATATCTTAGGAATTTTTAGGACAATAACTGAATTGTACGGTCATGGAAATTGAAATATTTGGCACCATAGTCTATTCCATACATTAATGGGTGCTTGTACATTAGCATATAAAAGCTAAGTCAACAATGCACCATAGTCTCTATCGATGTTGACAAGTGTTTCACCCATTCAACATGGAATTATTCGAAATAGATTTATCTAAGTCAACTATGCAACGCTCATTCTTGAGTTGCGTATAAAAGCTCTTTAACTTGGTCCAAAGATAATAACAATTAATACCAGAATAATTAATATATTTAGATTAGACACGTGTGGAGACGCATGTGTCCATGCTCGACTTTCTTGGCTTTGGCTTCTAAGAAGTCTTGGCTTTTAAACCCAAATGCTTTTCTTGGCTTTGGCTTCTAGAAGTCTAATGATTTTTAAACCCAAATATTCGAAACATTATTAAAAGTTGTGGCAAATGAAAGTTTCAAGTGCTTATAATTTTTTTATTTATAAAAATTAAAAAAAAAAAGCCGAGTTATGTGTATTAGCTAGAGATGTGAAGAAACTTTTAACTGTTTACATGGTTATTGTCGGAAAAGGCTGAAATTTTCCAATCACAGTACGAGTCATGGAGTCGTCGATGGAGCATGTTCTAGATTTGGTCGAATTTGGAGCCAACGCGAGGTCGGTTTTGTACTTTGACTGCAGATACCACTCTTTGCGTTGGCCTAACAGGCCTCTTTTGTCTCCGTTCCATGTTATGAACGCAAAAACCAACCGCAGAAAAACCACGGCACGTGAAATAAAGTTCAGACTCAGACCAAATAATAATGGTTGTAGGCACGTCTAATCAAATTAATGTCAAGTCATCGAGGGTATCTTAATCTTTTCAAGAATGCAATTATATTCAACGCGCGAATTTAGGAGAGCTTTGAAAATTTCAAGTTGACTTATGACGATGAATTCTCAGCATGTTATCTCGTCGTTTACCTTGAAGTATTTTCTTGACTACGAGAGAACCATGTAGATTGGGACAATTTTCGAGCCTATTTGGGACGTCTAACAAGTAACAATCGTCCCAGAGTAACTAGGGGCAATTTGTTAAATGTGCCGAGCGTGTCGGGGTTTACATTGTCCCAGTATTCCTTTGGGATGCTCCTCAACAAACGTCCATGTGACGTTATAAGACATGTGAATTTATCGTGCCATTCTATGGTTGATCGCCCAATATATCTTTGTGATCAATATGTCTTGAGAAAAAGGTCAAACACTATCACAACGTAATCCTCATCCCTTTGCATGATATTTGTCGCGAACATCGGATTTTAACCCTATTAACAACCTATAACATATAGCTTCAATTAGTATCCATGTATAAGAGGTATGAAAATGACTACTAAATTGAGAGAATGATTACCTTTTAATAGGATTCATGTATATAAATTGCATTGAGACCCCTTGCTTCGTTTACTAAGTGAATGATTTAGTGAACCAAAATGGTGAAGAATATGGGAGGAATTTTTTTTTTTTTTAACATATGACTAAGAATCAAGGTTGCTTCTCATCGCCTGTATGTCATATAGGAAAACTTTCTTCCATGACTTAACCATTTTGAGTTGGTCAAACTAGAACAAGAAGGATATGCAGTGCATCCCTTCGTACTCCAGCCAGATAAATTATAATAGAATAACTATTCACAAGTGTGGATTACTTTCATGGGTAAGTTTCAACGGCAATCCTTGAATTTAGTGGCTTTTGCGGGCCGAATTTCATTTCGATTCCCCAATCCGATGAATTTCTACCTTCTTTTTTGTATTCAATACATTTTGACCTACATATATAGGCCGATCTTTTCAGTGAAATGCTAAAATGGTGCCCAAAATATTGGCTCCATGTTCGCCACGTCAACCAGCTAACCTTATAATTTTAGGGATTACATTGAACAAATCATAAGTTCATTGATTATATTAAACATTATAGTAAAGTTCATGGATCATATTGAATAAATTAAAAGTTCAAGGGTTATATTACATATCATTTTGGTCCCAAGCTCAACCAAGACAGAGAGATGATTGTTAAGTGAGTGGTCCAACTTCATGCATTTACGTAGGAAAAGAGGGAGGGCGGACAAAGACTCTTTGCTCTCGTACATTTGCATGGGAGAGCGAGAGTGATGTGTGAAAGCGAGAGAGATGACCCCAAGTCTTCCCCATATAGATATTTATCTAGGGAGAAATGTCATAAATGATTCCTAAATCTTAGTTTAATGTGTAATGTAGTCTATTTACTTTTGATTTGTTCAATATAATCCCTAAAATTTAGTCTAGTATGTAATGTCTTTCAATTTAGCTAATGAACTCTATGGAAATGTTCAATATTGTCCTTTCATCAATTCAAGTGCAGGAACAACATTGAACATTTTAATATAGTTTAGGAAAAAAATTGAATAAGTATAAAAAATTTAGAGATTACATTGAACAAATTTTACATTCATAAACTATATTAAACATTATGGTAAAATTCAGGGACTACATTATCGATTTATAAGTATTTTTGCTCACCATTAATTTATAACGGTTTTATAATGTTTTCTAAAGTGGTTGGAGCAGATCTCTCAATTAGACAACTAAGAAAATAGTCAAATCTCAATTAGCTCTTTTTTTTTTTATTATCTTCTAATTAAAGATAAAAGATTTCTCAAGCCCTAATTAGTCAACTAGATTGTTAGAGATATATTTAAATTATTATGTGATTGTATATTATTATGTGGTTATGTATATTTTCTTTGATTGGTCTTAATATGTTACTATAGATAGTAATTATATTAAGCCTATTAAATAGGCTCATGTACTCTTTATTTGATGCTGTACATAATATTACATTTGAACTTGAAAATTCGACCAGGAATCGAAAAATGGCAAGGATCAGTTCGGCACAGTCGAAAATCTATCAGAAATCGGAAATGAGGTCGATTCGATAGAAATAAAATTAGGCTTGGGTGATTCCAACTAATTACAAATTTCTCGTCGAAAAACCGATTTTTCTGTTGTTTTGGTACCCTGTGCTCGTAATTGAAACCTCGAGATTTTTTTCACGACAATCGAGAGTTGCTCCTATATCGTGGCTCGAGAATAATCGAAACCAAAGTTCCCAAAAACTAACCGTTAACTGAGGAAATGATGTCGATTACAGAAATTAAGAATTGTCACGTGTCACAATTCATCCCAAGGACATTGAAAATTTATGGATGATGGGAATTGCTCACGAAATATGCAAGATCAGCAAATTAGTCAAAAGATAGGGGGATCACTTGATAGGGAAAGGACTCAACATCCATGGGAAAAAAAGCTACGAGAATCCACTCCAAAATTCGGATTCAGCAGTTCTTAGGGACTCCATCCTATTTAGAAGAGACATGATTGGAAACTTTGTGGGGCCAATGAGGGTGATGGGTGGCCAAAGTTTCCATGGAAAATTAGGCCAAAGACTAAGGGAAACTTCAATGAAACTTCCCATCAATTTACACTCTCCTTCCCCATCCTTTTTCTTACGCAAACCTGCTGTATTTTACACGGCAGTTTCCATCTTTTCCCTTTCTTCCTCTTAGTTTATTCTTCTTCCTTGTCTTTTTCAACGTACATATTTAGTTTCCTCTACCGAAAAATTTATAAGTTCGTGTGTTGTTGTTGTCAGCAGATAACCACCAACGAGCCGCCGTTAGCTGTGTTTAGTGAGTTGTCTTCTAAATCTGGACTAGGGGTTGAGTACCTCTATTAGGGATTCGTACCAAGTTAAAAATATGTAGATGAGGTTAGATATGGATGGATGTTGGTTAGGGATATTATGATAGACATAGAAAAGCTTAGATAAGGCTTAGAGAGCAAAACAAAAGTCGTGGTGGAAGATTCGGACAAACAGTTTCTAGAATGTGTATGTTTTGCTAATTTTGTAGACAACTTTGTGTTGCGATTTTGAAATGATTTTATTCTGAAGAAACGTTGTGAACATCTTAAATAATAACATATATTTTTCTATTAATTTTTATAAATTAAAAAGATGACGATTTTAATGACGTCACAGTAATCGGACAGTTTTGTAATCCGTGACCTATTATGATTCTGAGGGCTGTTAATGACCTTTAGAAGTCGAATTTCCAATTGGTTCCTTCACAAAAGTTGTTTATTATAACTTTTATTTTAACATACTTAAATTTCAAGTCAAACGAAGCATGTTTCGACCCAAAACGAACTGATTTCGAAAGTCACTTCTCAACTTGAACTAAAAAAACTAAAACTCCTCGAAAGTAGAACCTAGTTAGTTTACTTGCCTAGCCACTTGAAACGTTATTAGAATGGGTCGGCAGGGATGTTGCAAATAAAATCGACCATTGAGGGATGGCTACACTATGACATCGCTTCCTTAAAGGTGATTCGATGTTTGACATTTTAATTACAGATATTTTGGTCAAAAACTTTTAATTACACCTTTTTATTACCATTGGCATGGTGATTTTTGAACTCAACGAGGACTGCCCAATCAACCATGCAACGAGGGGACCATCTTTGATCAATGGTAATGTTTTACGACAAGAAATATGCATGCATGCATGACGATTGGAGTCTCCGGAGACAATTATTCGTTCCTGCTTACACTGAGAACCCGACCTCCATGATTTGGCAATTTGCTTTTGTGTTCGTACTCTTTAAGGCCAAATTTATGCTACTGAGCTTCTTTGAATTTTTCATGTCCCTCTATTTTTCTTGTGATAGGAAACTTTCCACACGAACGTTTCATCGTATTCACAAGAAATGTTGGTCTTTCACATCTGGACGATGGTTCCATTAATGTCTTCACACATTACAATATGAACGTATCAGTGCATGCATTAATGCAGTTGAGAGTTGATTTAAATGCCAATGAGAGTAAGTGCTGGTTGTGTCGAAGATGTTCATTCAGTTGGCGAATGTGTCAAATGCAGGAAAATTATCATATTAGGCAGGCAGAATATGATTTTCAGCATATTATGATGTGATTCCGTTTATTATGTGTTTATGTATATTTTCTTTGATTGGTCTTAATTTGTTACTTTAGATTGTTACTATATTAAGCCTCTTGAATAGGCTCATACACTCTCTATTTGATGTTGTACAGAATATTACATTTTTCAGTCACTATAATTCTCAAATTGGATGCAAAAAAATCAAACTCCTCCACAGTAGAACCTAGTCAATTTACTTGTCTAACCAATTGAAGTGCTATTAGTAGACCACACTATGACGTCGCTTCCTTGAAGGTGATTCCATGTTTGACCTTTTAATTACTATTTTTTTGGTCGAAAACCTTTTAATTACACCTTTTAATTACTGTTGGCATGGTGATTTTTGAACTCAACAAGAATTGCCCAGTCAACCAAGCAACGAGGGGACCATCATTGACCGATGGTAATGTTCTACGACGAGAAACATGCATGCATGCATTAACGACTGGAGTCTCCGGAGACAATTATTTGTTCCTAGCAATACTGAGAACCCGACCTCCATGATTTGGCAATTTACTTTTGCGTTCATACTTTATAAGGCGGAATTTATGCTATTGAGCTTCTTTGAATTTTCCATGTCCCTCTTTTTTTCTTGTGATAGGAAACTTTCCACGCAGATGTTTCATTGTGTTCACAAGAAATGTCAGTCTTTCACATTTGCATGATGGTTTTTCATTAATGTCTTCACACATTACACTGTGAACATATCAGTACAATGCAGCTGAGAGTTGATTCAAACGCCAATGAGAGTAAGTGCTGGTTGGGTCGAAGATCTTCATCAACTGGCAAATGTGTCAAATGCGGGAAAATTATCATATTAGCTAGGCAAAATATGATTTTCAGCATATAAATGATATGAGTCAAAGCATCTAATATGAACCATCTTAAATTTTGAGATGGCCGACATGTATTTAAATTCTCTATTCCTTTATTATACTCCAGTTCGATTTACATGTTCCTAGTCTTGATCTTTTCTAATTTATTTTCATCTTAAATGCACATGTCATCATTTAATGACACATTAAATGACAATGCGACTAGATGAGATCCACCACTTTTTTGAGGGAAAATTACAAAAAAAAGGCCTAAACTTTTTTTTTTTTTTTGCCCAATTTAGTCCTAAACCTTTCACATTTGTTCTAATTCAATTAATCTAGCCGGTTTTGGTTGGTCAGCATCGCCGTCTGACCAATCCTGACGTGAATAATTTTTAAATGATATATTATTTTTAATTTATTTATTTATTTTCTTTTCTTTTTCCGTTTTTTTTCTTTTTTTTTTCCTTCTTCCTTTTTCCTCTGGCCAGTCGCTGCTGGCCAATGGTGAAGCTCGCTCCCACTGGCCACTGGCGAGGGAATCAAGGCCGGAGTTGCGTCGGTGTCACGCGCAGGTATAACCGAAAGTTAACGACGGTAGTGCCTCTGGGTTCAGTTTCCAGCGATGTTGACTGCATTGTTCTTGTCGTGATTTGCTCTGCGGTCTTAAGCGTGTGATGCTCAACTGTTGCCACCAGATGAAAGTAAGCGAGAATAACTCAGCCCTTTCCTTTAATGGCCGTCTTAAGTTTTTCTTTTTGACCTTCTGTGTTTGGGATAATTGCTCTGTGAGTTCTGATCGTGAATCTCTTTCTTGCTCCTCTGTTGTGGGATGACAAGTTAGTCATTATCCATCCACCTCTCAAATCTCAGGGTGGGCATATGACCCCCTTGAGGCTTTAACTTACTTTATTTTATTTTTTTACATTAACCTATGACCGCTTTTGGCATTGACTTAAGAATACAGAACCATTGATGGAGTGAGCACTGTGCTGATGAGGTAGTGATCCATCCGAAAAAAATATTGACAAGTTTCTACAGAAATTTTTCATGTGGGTATGGTATTGTCTTTTATCATTTCTTAAAGATGGGAAGTCGGCCGATCATCATCCATACTAAAAGAGATAAAAACTCAAAATTTTCTAAGAACAGTTCTGGAGTAGCAACATATAACGGGTCGGGTTCATGAACAAAACAAATCCAAAAGCAAGAATGTCCCACTTAGCACATATTGTCATTCAAACAATGAAAAGCTTCCATAATGTCTCCATATCTTCAATGCGAAAATTATAGCCGCCAACTCTAGAGCATGAGTCAGATAGTTCAATCCATAGGGTTTCGGTTGTCTCGATGCATAGGCTATGACATTACCGTGCTGCATTAGAACACATCCCAATCCTTTATGGGAAGCATCACTATATACCGTGAATCCACTAGATCTAGATGAAACAGTTAGAATTGGAGCTGTGGTCAATCTTTTCTTGAGTTCCTAAAAACTTCTTTCACATTCACCACTCCATTCAAATTTCACATTTTTCCGAGTCAATTGTGTCAATGGGCCCACAAGTCGTGAGAATCATTCTATAAACCTCCTATAGTAACCTACAAGTTTCAAGAAACTCTGTATTTCAGTTGGTGTTGTTGGTCTTGGCCAATTTACTACAATCTCGACCTTTGCTAGGTCCATCGAGATTCCTTCTCTTGACACCACATGCCCTAGAAATATTATCCGGTTCAACCAAAATTCACACTTACTGAATTTGGCATACAATTCGTAGTCTCTAAGGGTTTGCAGCACTATTCTCAAGTGTTGCTCGTGTTCTTCCGGTCCCTTGGAGTAAATCAGAATATCATCAACGAAGACAATTACAAACTGATCCAAATAGGGTTTAAATATCCTATTCATTAGATCCATGAATGCAGCTAGGGCATTCGTCAATCCAAATGGCATCATTAGGAACTCGTAGTGTCCATAGCGAGTCCTAAAGGCAGTCTTAGGAATGTCTTCCTTCTTGATTCTTAGTTGATGATATCCTGACCTTAGGTCTATTTTGGAAAACATTGAACTTCTTTGTAACTGGTCGAACAAATTATCAATTCTAGGCAACGGATACTTATTCCTAATGGTCACCTATTCAATTGCCTATAGTCGATGCACAAGTGCATCGACCCGTCTTTCTTCTTTACAAACAGGATCGGTGCACCCCACAGGGACGCACTTGGCCTAATGAATCCCCTATCGAGTAATTCTTGCAGTTATACTTTCAACTCTTTTAGTTCTGCCAAAGCCATCCTATATGGGGCTTTGGATATTGGTTCAGTTCCGGGCATTAGTTTGATTATGAACTCAATTTCCCATTCTGGTGGTAATCCGAGCAGTTCTTCAAGAAATACATTTGGAAACTCCTAACCACTTGAATTTCATCGAGTTTGGCTTCCTCCTTCACATGGTCCTTTACTATTGCTAGGTATCCTTGACATCCTTCGTCAAGAAGTGCATGTGCCTCTACTATCAAAATAAGAGCTATTGAGGGGTTTATTTGATCTCCGTAAAATTCAAAACTAAGCTAATTCAATGGGTTAAACGGAATCATCTTTCTATAACAGTCCACCTTAGCCCGTTGTTCACAAAGCCAATCCATTCCTATGATGACGTCAAAGTCATACATGACCATCACCACTAGGTCTATTTCCTGATCTGGTCCACTTATAGAAATCTTACATTTCTCACATATTAATGTAGATAACACTACATCTTTCAATGGCGTAGAAATATGAAGAGGCATATCAAGAGATGTGGATCCTATTTCACCCAGTCGTCTATAACTCTCAAACACAAAAAAAATGTGTAGCACCAGTGTCAAATACTGCATATGCCTTCTTGTCATTTATAGAAATTGTACCTGAGATACCATTTTTGGAATCTTCCGCTTCCTCTTGAGTGATCACATACACCCTTCCTTGTGCGAGCGGTCTCTATGGGTTTCTTTGCGGAGGTGGTCCGCCTACGCGTTGTTGCACTTGTCGCACCGGGTTAATGTTCGACGGTGATCCTCCTTGTGGACAATCTCTTCTAAAGTGACCTCTCTGCCCACACTCGAAACACCTCTGGTTTCTAAACAGGGTCATGGCCCATGTTGTCTACCACACATTTGATAGGAATTATTTTGATATGGCACTTTACCTGAAGGATGACCACTCATGGCCCTCTCGAAATTTTCAAAATTTCAATTTTTCTTAAAATCCCTAGGTAGCTCTTGGTTTGAATAAGGTCTCTTACCCCGTCGGTTATCACTTAGTGCCATTTGTCGTCCTGACTCCATTCGTTCCCTTATTACTTCTTGTTCTACAAGCTAGGCCCGTTCATAAATTTCATTATAATCTCTTGATATCCATCCTCATGCCCTTCAAAAATCTCTTAGCTTTCTCCTCTCGGTCTTCTACCAATCTAGGGGCATACCTAGATAGTTAAGAAAATTTCGCTTTATATTGGTCTACTGTCAGCTCCTTTTGTTCTAGTTGAACAAATTTGGTTATTTTCTTGTCCCTAGCACAATCAAAAAAATGCTTTCTATTAAAAGCCGCGACCTCTTTTTTTTCGGCGCCCACATCGGGCGAGCGCCTAAAGGAAGCTAATGGCTTGGCTGAAATTTGTTATGCCCGGACTCTCCCAAGTCCACCAATTCACGACTTTAATAGTATGAGTTTATAACCTGTAAATTAATTTTTAAAATGGAGTCGCCACTAATCGATTTGGGGTAGGTTGATTAGAAACCCAAGTGAAGTATCGGGAGAAATACTCACTCCCGCGCAAACCGAGAAATTAGGATCGGGGACTTGATTACACTAGTTAATCACTAATGCCCTTTCGGTACCTAATCTTGTTTAAACCCTAAGGCTTTTTTGGATTTTTGAGAGATTTCCATGCATTTTGTGGAGGAAAAACATTTTTTTGAGTCTATTTCTAATTTTTTGGACACAAAAGAGATTTTTTGGATTATTTTAGTATTTTTGGAAAATAAAACATTTTTTGATATTTTTTATATATTTTTTTATGGAAAATAAAACATTTTTAACATTTTAAAAGATTTTTCGGTTTTCTAGAAATTAAAATATTTTTTAATTTTTTTAATTTTTTTTGAAAATAAATTATTTTTCCTTTTTCCTTTTTATTAAAATATTACATAAAATAATAAAAGCGACCCGGGTCGGATTCGCGGTTGGGTCCGACCCGGCCGGCGACCCAAAACGCGGGCCCGACTCAGTTTTCTCTTCTTCTTTTTTAATTTATTTGAAACGGCATCGTGGCCGGCGTTCGAGGACACCGGCTCGGCCCAACAACCCGGCCTGATAGCCCGCTCCGCGACCCGTCTCCCTACGAAACCCTACCCGGGTCCAACCCGACTTCGCGACTCGGCTTCCCCCGCCCCGGAATCTCGCGAAACCCTACCCGGTTCCGAGACCCGGATCCGATTCGACGACTCGAAATCGCAAACCCTAGGGTTTGTGAATCCGCGGTGCCGAAGGGAGGGAAACCGAGGTGCTTGGCGGCGACGGCGACTACGACGGCGACAACGGCTAGGTCAACGGCTATGATGAACAATGACGCTTTTTTACCTTCTCTCGAATGGGGACGGCGACGGCAGGAGGGCGGTTCGCGATGGTGGAAGTCGCAGCGAAAGGGGGCTGTAGGTGCAGGTGACGACGGCGGGGGAGCGACAACAGCTCCTCAGTTTCCAGATCTAGTCGGGTGTTGGCGGGTCAGTCGCGACACGGCGTCGGGGCGGGGGACAGCAACAGCAGAGCCGCGGTTGCAGCGGTGGCGCAGAGCCTCTGGCTTCACAGATCTAGCTTGGCGTTAGCGAATCGGTCACGGCTCAGCAAGGGGGGACGACAACAAGCCTTCGAAGCAACGGCATCGGGACTTGGTCAAGGCGAACGGCTGCGGCACAGCGTGGCGGCAACAACAGCAGCAAAAAAGAACCAGATCTGAGGCGCAGATCTTGGCCGGACCTTCCTCGGCCTCGAACTTCTCTCACTCAGGCCAGATCCGAGCCTCCACCGGCCGAATATGACCTTCTCGAAGTCGCTTGCGGCCGGCCTTCCCCGAAGTCTCTTGGTGGAAGGTGGGCTGAGCTCGCGACTCGAGTTCTCTCCCGCGCTCGCCCTTCAATCCTTCCCGATGTCTCTCAGTGAAGGATCTCCGAGCTTGCCCGTGCCCTTCTTCGACGAAGGTGGTGCCCTTTTATAGGCGAGGGAATCCGGTCGACGGAGCTTCGGCCGCCGGTCCCCTTCGCGCGTCGAGTGGTTCTCCTTGGCTGAACCGGCGTCCCATCCGAGCTCATCCAGTGAAGCGTGCTCGGCATTGATGGCGACGTCGGCCTACTCCCCTCGGCCGTAGGCCGTCCTTCGCGAGCGTCGTCGTCTTCTTTGCGCGTGAATTGCAGAGGCGTAGGGGAAGAAGAGAGAAGATGGAAGAAGAAGAAGAAGAGAAGAGGGGGCCGGGCTTTGTGGGAAAAAGGCTGGGCCTTGGGCTTGCGTGGAAAAGGAGAAGAAGAGGGGGCTGCTTCTTTTTTGTTTTTCTTGTTTTTATTTATTTTTTTGTTGTTTTTGTTATTTATTATCTGAAAAATGGAAAAATAAAAGAAAATAAGGAATTAATAACCTAATCAAAATTTAGGTGTCAACAAAACTCATCTCAATTTACGGTAGTATCAGGTGGAAAGATCGTGTCTCTAGAGGCTCTCCACCAATACTTAGCGTTTCCCTCTAATTAGTACTCTGTCAAGGTTATCTTCTCAGTGCCATTGCAATTCAATAACCAGAAGATCCTTTCTATCCCATCGATCCACTGTTTTGCCTCCCTAAGGACTTCCCATTCCGGTAAAAGTGGGTGGCTTCAACTTCAAGAATTGTTTCGTCAATCCTTGATTACGACGTTCCGCTCTTAGTTGTTGTTGAGCTTGTCTTTCCATCAAATTCCCTATGTTGGCCAATGCTTGCAAAATATCTTCCATTCGGGGTTCTACCCTTAAAGTAGTAGCTTCAATCCTTGATGGGTGAGAACTTCCTGTTCATACCATGATTTCCGGCAGGTCATCAAGTATTTACCTCAGGAACAATTAGTGACCCAATGTCACTAATCGACTAAAAAGAAAAGTAACGTTCACATGTTACTGAGGTTATATAAGTAACATACAAATGTTACTGGCATGCAAAGGTAACTCACAATCGTTACCGATACTTTACGAGTGAAATCAATCACCCGTTATTCAATTCAAATCAATTGTATATACCTAGTGCCTTATCGTGTGTGATCATTGTAACCTCCTTTCTTGACTAGTACACCTTATCACTCCAGATAGACCAAAGCTCTGATACCACTCCTGTAAGGGGTTGGCTAACAATCCTTGACCCTTAGGGTCTACCACTCCCCTTTTTCCTGGTCCTTGCGCTTGTTTCATTGTGGAAGCAGGCATCTAACTCCATCTTAATTTAAAATGATGCACACAATATATAAACCAGGCACTTTTATCTATTTATAATTTTCAGACGACACCGGTTGGTACATATAGGCCAAAAAGTTCCTATTTTTGGCTAAACCAAAATTATTCAACTATCCTGCGGTCTATCTACACTATCGTCTTGACATCACGTCCTGGCGTCCAAAAGAATGCTGCCATCCTCTTGGGTCCTCCACCTACTCGACCCCACGTGAGCCGTCATCATCATTTTCCGGAAGCAGTAATGGCCCCACCATACGCTTGTTGACTAGGGCATACAAGACAATGAACCCCATAAGTATAAGGTCCATGGTGAGAACTACGTCCACGATGAGGATCGCCGTGATCCGGATAAATGTGCGCTCGGAAAATTAAAGTCGGCATACTCCACCTAGTCCCATGTCAGGTCAATGGGAATGCCATAGAACATGCTGGAAGATGCGGGCTGCAGCGGCATGGGTATGTCTCTGAAATATGATAGCCCCACAATGGGTGAATACAACTACTCAGCAGTAACAGCCTGTCAAACTATATTACACAAGTCTACCGCTACTCAATCTATACATTCTAAACGTGCAATATGTAAAACGAAATGACTAGGATACCAAAACTCTAAAAGAACAACATAAATGAGACATTAAGAAGGCAAAATAAACCGTCAAAACAATTCAGTAATTGATTAGACTTTAATTATAACTGCCGCCATCTTCCAGAGGGACCCATGTTTGCATCCCTCTAGGCATCTCGCATCCCACCGAGCATCACAAGGACCTCCAGTTCCATATTTCAATCCCTGGGCATCCGGAGCATGTTACATCACACCTCCAGGCATCTCGCACCCTACCTGGCATCACAAGGACCTCCGGAGCTCATCATGTCCCCAAGCATCCGGAACGTGTTATGTCACACTTCCAGGCATCCCGACACCCAAGGCACCTCCGGGGCTCATCATTGTCCCCAGGCATCCAAAGGCATCGTCTTCACAACCCTCTAGGCATCCCGACACCCGAGGCACCTTCAAGGCTCATCACTGTCCCTAGGCATCTAGAGGCGTCATTTTCATGACCCTCCAGGCAACCCGACACCCGGGGCATCATCATCACAAGGGCCCTGCCGGCATCAATATCAATCCAACCATGACGCAGCACCTAACAGGTTTTATTAAAGCCATCATGCACATCTAACCCAAACCCTAAGCCGAAAGACATCAAACAGTCATAACATTTCGACACTCGCTCAATTAACTTTAATCCTGAACACAACAACAACAAAGCCGGGCTAACCATCAATGACTCGGCTTTAAGAAAACCGGTACAATCTATCCTACTACCATTTAGACTCACGGATCCATGTCCTAACTAGTGCCGACCGTGCTGACGAGTGTTACACGCATCACAAGACAATTCAATCATGCCGTCGACTTAATTTGCCTAGCACAAGACCGTTTACTCCCGTATCGCCTAGACGTCACATTATTCCAAGCTTGAACAGCAACATACTCGGGTCGGACCGCCTACGAGAATCGATCGATGCTAATTCCGCCTCATCTAGCCGACGGTCAGCACCTAACTTCACCAACATGCAAACGGTAAGGGCCACCTCACACCCGACAACCCGTGCACACCCGTCTCCCGACTCAACCCTAATCAACAATTAGACAAATGTAATTTTGAGTAATCTACCATATTCGGACACGGACTCTAGCCAATCCTATACCGGACATGCGAGTAGGGTGTTGATATGCAATATAGCTCGACAGAACCGCTACTTGCCTCGGGTTCTTGGAGTGTGAGCAGCGGGCGCGGCTGTGGCGAGGCAAGGCGTCAGTGAAGCGACGGACAGCGAGCGGTGCAGCTGAACAGAGGTGCGGCTGGTGGCGATGGGGCTGGCGCACGGCGGTCGGTGGCTGGCGGTGAAGCACGGCCAAGATGGGGTTTTTGGCTTGGAAATTTACTGGAATCGTTTCTCAAAGTGATGCAAGGCCGAGTGTATGTGAAGAAGAAGAAGAAGAGACGGCCCTCTGCTCTGCCTTGTAAGCTAGGTCTTGGTGGCTGCTCGTGGAGTGCTGGCAGCGGAGGGAAGCCAGCTGGCGTGCGTGTCCAGCCTAGGGTGAAGGAGCGGCCACCTCTTTGCATGGCCGAGCAGAAAATTCCTTAGGGTTGACACGTTTTAGTCAATCAATTCTTTAGGGTGCATGGCTGCTGCATGGTCAATAGAAAGGAATAACGCACGGCTGAAGCTTTGAAGTCATAAGTCTTCACGTGTATGAGGGAAAAAGGGCAGCTTGACATGGCTGCAAGGTGGTCAACCATTCCCCTTTCATTGACTACCTAGTGGACGTATGCATGGGCTGATAATCAGCATGGAGGAGGAGTGGTTGGCGTGACTGCATGGTCCTTCATGCATGGTCAAGATCTCCATCTTGTTGACCACTGAATGGGCGTGTGCATGGAGACGTCGGATGCTTACATGAAAAGCTCGCTTAGTAAGGTACAAATGTGGGGATGTTGGTCTCGCGAGTGGCGTTGCGTGAGGAAATTTCTAGATGAAGTGCTATCACGAGAACATGACGATACATGACGTCTCGGTACAATGAGGGTGGTGATGAAATGGTGGCCGCAAGTGGTGTCAATGACGTAGTCTGACGACAATCCGTCGACCCGTCACAGACCGTTACGTACTCGAGATCCAGTGAAATCCGGATATCACATAGTGATACAAAGGGTAAGAGAGGAGAAGGACTTGTACGTGGTTTATTGTCTTCTTTTTTCTGTTTCCGCATCAAGAGCAATGGATTCCAAAATAAGTGTGTTAATATTTCTATTTGATTATCCGTGTTCTTTGTTCTAGTTATAGACATCATGAGATTGCACATTTTGCATCTTACAATACCTGGACAAGGAGCAGCAGCCGCCAAGGGGCTGCCAATGGTACACGGCGAAGGCAACGGCGAAGGCAACATTAGGGCGGCTGTTCCGGAGGCAGGTGAACTCACGCTCGATGAAGGGGGCAGACAGAGGAGTCGTAGAGAGGGAGGACGGGTCCGCCACCCAGCTCCCCTGGAACACATCACACCTCGAGGGGTCTCTGTTGCTGCTTCCCCAGGCTGCTTCCGCACCCTCCCATACCATCAACGTCAGAAGAGCCAGTTTCCAGCGAAAAGAATGTGAAGGGGGAGGGGGAGGAGGATGAGGAGCCCATCTGCATTGCCTCAACCGCAACCCATTTTTCTTTCACTGCAACATAGCAGCCCAAAAGGCTCTTTTTGCGTAGAGAGAGAGAGTTTTTGGATTCTGGGCTACATTTAACGTAGGTGGGTGAGGGGGTGAGAAAAACCAGAGGTCATGGGTCCACTGAGATAAAGGACATTGTTGGATTCTACTTAATGTACCTTCTTTGTTATTCTTTTTCTGGTTAACTACTTAAAAAACAGGATTTGGTTTCCATTTTCGGTGGATGGCGGGGCTAGAAATTTATATAGAATTTAGGAAGTTGCAGCAGATCTGTTTTTTTTTTAATGACTTGGCTTTGCTTGGTTGAGCTGTAGTTATGGGGAGTAGCAGCCAATCACCACCTTTGATGTTGACACTTCGAATTGGTGGGGTCAACCAACTCGCCGTGGGACGGCAAGCTAGTCCCCTCGGATCTCAAGGAGAGCAAATGAGGCCATTGAGATTTCTAACTTGTTTAAATCTCTGGACATTAACATAAGACGTTTTGGTGACCTAAAAATATGTCCTTGAAAGATTTCAATTAGGATTTAGCCCACACATTGAGATCTCCTAAATATAAGAATACCAAGAAGGTAAAGCCGGATATAGAGTTCGATAAAGATACTAACCAATTGGGGATATGGGATATGCGGGCACTGACACACAAAAATAAGAAATGTATCCATAGAGTCCGACCTCTCTATGAATCAAATGCATAGGAAGTGAACACGCTTAACCGTCACCAAGAATCCAAGGCAAGGACTCAGAACACGGAGACAATTAATAGAAATGTCGTGTGCTGAAGAGGCAGTAATCTACCATCTATAAGAAACAGTGACTAGACGTGCAAGCTTTTACAGATAATTTTTTTTGTGGATGTGGTATTTTGTATTATCATTTCTCATAGATGGTATAGATGAAGTTGGCGGAGCATCATCGACACTAAAGAGAGAAAATCCCGCACTTGGTTAGAATAATTCTTGAGGAGCAACGTATAACAAACCTAGCTTGGGGAGTGAAACACATCCAGAGCAAGAATCCGCCACTCCGCACATCTTGCCATTCAAACAATGAAAAGCTTCCATAATAGATTCCCACCCTGGCAATGGCAACCATCCACATCATAATTACGTGAAGAAGTCGCAACATCGTCGTCGTATGACTAACAATATCGAAAGAAACGGCACGAATACAACCATCAAACAACAAGCCATCGTCTTTTGGCTTTCCCCAATAAGTTGTTTACAATACACAATGACTGCACCGCATAATAGTCGTCATATTCTTCATAGTATCTATACCTTCAGTTTCAAATGTGAACAAAAGAGAAACTAAGAAGTGAAATTTAAGAGTTCCTTTCGATGGATTTCCAAATAAAGCCTTAGTTCTTTCAAAACCAAATTAACTCAAAACATAGCAAACCATTTCTCATTTTCTGTTCTGCCAGAAATCAGTATCCAGATTTATCGGATAGAGATCATTAGCAGATGTAGACGAAGCAGTTCCTGTCCACGTCCCATCAGTGAGCGTGCTTTTGGTGATATTCTCATCAACTGCCTGATCTTCGTCACCTTTGAAATGCTTCCTCATGGCCTCAATTGTCCCCTCTGTTATGATAGCGCCCACAGAGTCCAGCACTGGAACAGCAGCCTTGCCTTCAAGCATGCTAACCACAGATGACATCGGTGGCCTGAGTGCTGAAGTCGCATTAGTACACAGCAGAGCTACTTTTATCATCGCCAGCACCTCCTTTTTGTCAAAATGAGAACCCAGCCTCTGATCAACTAGATCCATCAAATTTCCTCTCTCCTTCAAAACTCGTGCCTAGAAACAGAAATGGAAAGGAAGATATTTCCCTCAAGCTACAGGTACTGATCAGTTGTAGAATATGCTCAGAATACTAAAACAGGAAGGAGATATATTCTGCCCTCAATAATTTCATGACAAATGCAGTTGATAAACACCTGCTAGTGTTTCATCTTCGTTATAAGTTATACTAGGAAGGAAAAAATCGAACAAGTCAATACAGATAAAACATGATTTCTTTACCAATTTTACGTAGAAGTTAGTAAACTTAAACACTTATTAATCACTTACTAACATTCACCGGTTGCCAAAAAACTACCACCGCTGCTTTAAAATCACCAGCTCTTATTGAGTTTTACTGGCAGGAATTATTTGTCAGTTTGTCATTACATGAAACAGGAGAATCATCCATCAATGGTTTACACCATTCATTGCCTTTTACTCTCAATTCTACTTTAACAAGAATTACCTTATTATGCAGCTTAGGTGAAAATCAGATTTAACAGGGACTAATAATGATTGTTTTACCTAATGATTGGCTTACTCAAAGCACAATAAAATCTAATTTTTGGACTCAATTACATGGATGTGAAAAAGTCAAATCTAAATTGGAAGTATATCAATATTTGCGTCAAGCATGGTCTCGAAAACTTTTTAAATCCAATACTAATTATCAAACTGCAAAGTACTCGACCAACTTGTTTGGCGCTAATGAAACTAGGGGAGTATGAATGTCACGGATAAAACTATAAAGACTAAAACAAAACCAACCCAAATTTTAAGGCCCCCAAATTTCAATGAATAGAATTGTCTTCAATGCAAAAAAGAATCTACATGATTCCTTCTTTCAGGAGGCAGCCCATCGTTTCGAGTTTCAACGTGTCACTAGATAAATTCCAGTTTCAGTTTCTTAGAACCAGACTATCCGTGACCACCCCCACCTCAAGTCGCTCATCTTGACCATGAACACATAGGCCGGCTACTGCAAGGATTACCTGCTCCTTTCAAAGTCAGTATAGACTAACATGACGAGAATAAT
The DNA here is from genome assembly GCA_014182545.1 of Eucalyptus globulus. Lineage (NCBI taxonomy): Eukaryota > Viridiplantae > Streptophyta > Magnoliopsida > Myrtales > Myrtaceae > Eucalyptus > Eucalyptus globulus. The sequence continues at coordinate 14,499,616 of CM024722.1, read as the reverse complement.
TGAATTAATTTTAAATGACAAATTGCACTTAACGGCATGACAATTCGTTAAACAGGTTTCAATAGCTAGTAACTGTAACTCTTCTTTGCAACCATTAAAAGTGCATATGAGGAGTTCTATACTATGTTTACACTTAATCCATCTCTCAACCAGTACAAGCAGAGATTTAAAAATCATAATAAGAAACTTTTGAATGCTAGAGTTAATTACCCAATCAAGTAGATAAAAGCATTTCTCCTTCTTTTGGTAACTGGTGTTGCTCCGGCCACTAACAACTTCTAAGGCAACAATGCCAAAACTATAGACATCGGCTTTTTCAGTGAGGTATCCATACATTGCATACTCTGGTGCCATATATCCACTGCATAACAAGAAAAGAGCTGGTGTTAGCAACATGGCAAATGTCTTAAATAGCAATTACCTAATATTTTCTTCCAAAGATTGTCCCTCTTATCTTCCTAAAATACAAAATAAGGAGATATTCCTAATCATGACACCATGGTCTCAAGAGTCAAGGAAAAAACAAGTGCATTCTAGAAATTTTTTAATAGGATTCCACTGAGAATATTTCAAAAAAAAGAAAAAAGAAAAAAAAAGACATTTGTGGTTTTTATATAACTTTCAGTGTACATATAGCTTTGTAGTTGGGAAACAAGTGCATCCTTAAAACTTGGAAAAGAGGCTCATCAACTGAAAAAAGAGTTGGAAACAGGCTGAGACAAGGTCTGAATACATAGGCAGCAGCAGTAGGAGGATTCCTAAAGCCAAGCCCAGGGGCAAGAAACTTCTTAATATTGTTGTTGTCGATGTTACTGTAGCAATAGAAAAACAGCCTTACATTTTCTCACTAGCTTTCTAACCTTTGCGATTTATGTGCTTGCTTTGTAATTTTGGTTTTATTCTTTTGTAAGTCACTTGACAGTGCACAATCTATGTTTATGTCATGTGAAATATATTCATGAAAAATTGCACTTTTCATGCAGAGGAATAGATATAAATAATTTACATTGAAATCCTTAATGTATAGTATTTGTTCTTGTTCATTAGATTGTTTTACATTAAGTAGATTGTCATTGGAAAAACATAATAAAAACAATTAAATTACATGTCAACATAGGTTGTTAAAAAGTATTGCATCATAATTGTATCGTAACATTTTCATATGCTTTTTGCATGAGAGAATATATTAGGTAGGCCATACTGAATTACCTTCCAAAATGTTTTTCTTGACTATTCTTAATGTATTAAATGAAGCATTTAGAATACGACCAATCTTTTGATTAATATATCAGGAAGGCAGATAAAATTTTTCCAGAAACTGTATTAGATCATCTCAAGTTTGTTAAGATAATGGAATTGTTTAAGATTTGTTAAGATAATGGAATTGTTTAATGTAATAGTTATTTTTCGTTAAGTAATACTGTTAGAGTTAGTAGAAGGAACTTACGGTTCTATCTTTTCCCTAATGAATCACATTCTTTTCATGAACAAGTTGACTTTCTACACATGTCAACGCAAATGTTTGAAGCATTTGAACATGCTTATTACATATTTTTCTTAGTGTATACGACTTCTATATGCAAAAAAAAAATAATTTCCTTATACAATAAGCAACAGAAACATAGGCTTAACTGTATTGCCTATAATATCAACTTATAGCCAAATTAACAATTACATAAGTTAATATTAATGGTAGAGTATGTAATATAGTTAACATTTTTTTCCTAGTTAACATGAAGAGCAGTGGGAGAGGCATGGAGCTTTGCAGTAAGCCCCATTTGTTGAGCATGATGCTTTGGGATGATGTGAGTCAACCACACAGCTCCATTCAACTCAGTTTTCTTAAATCAGACGAGATTTTTCTACTCCATTCTTTTATTTGTCACTGACTCCTAATTAGGTTAACAGGAACATAAAAAAAGAAACTTACTAGGTTCCAGCAATCTTGGTGCTAATATGTGTGTTGTCCTCCTCATCAAGCTTTGCTATACCAAAATCTGATATTTTAGAGTTCAGATCCTTATCCAGTAAAATATTAGTAGCTTTAATGTCTCTATGCACAATCTTTAGCCTTGACTCTTCATGAAGATATGCCAACCCCCTGGCAACACCCACACATATCTTGTGTCTTGTCCTCCAATCCAACTTTAAATGAAATTCTTCAGGACCTTCAATTGTATCAGAAGACATCAAAAGTGCTTTAGTGCCATGTCATTAACTGAAGTCAGTGAGGCACAATGTGATATCAAATTACCAAATAAAGCACGAGCAAGACTGTTATTTTCCATGTACTCGTAAACCAGCAAAAGTTGATTTCCTTCAATGCAGCATCCATAGAGTTTCACAAGATGTGGATGTTGAAGAGCAGAAATCATCCCAAGCTCAGTCACGAACTCACGATTTCCTTGCTTTGATTTGGACGAAAGCTGCTTCACTGCTATAGTGGTGCCATCTGATTGAAGACCCTGCAATTGAACTTTGGCTTAAGATTTATGCTGTGAAAATTTAGATACATCGAATGCTGCTTTCTACAATTCTTTTCTGTTGGGAATTGGGGAAAGTTAGTTGACCAATTTTCCAGCATACCTTGTATACAGAACCAAAACCACCTTCTCCAATCTTATTGGCAGCATCAAAATTGTTTGTGGCAGCTTTAATCTGTTGCAAGGTAAATGAACCAATTTGCAATGCTAGAACCTTCAAATCTGCACAACATTTTGGAACTTTTAAGAATTGGAGGATCAACAGCTAAAGTATGTAATCTACTATCTAACAAAGATGTAGCAATTCCTTCTCAATGTACTAGAAAATCTTATTATAACTATTTTGTCTGAGCAAGTTCAGGACAGTATATTCTAACATCTTGAAATTCATTTTCTAGGAAACTCTGGCTTCGGATGGCAGTATGTACTTTGAAAAATGAACTGAGAATGTCCTCAGGGTATATAGTAGTGGGGGGAAAGAAAAATCAGAGAAAAAACTCACTTTGGAAACGTAAGGCAAGGTTTGTATGTTTCGATATCTCATACATCCAAAGTTCCAGCATTTTATTTTAACACCTTGAAACACAGACTTAGTATATATACAGTCAATTGTGCCCCCAAGGAGACCCAATAGACACACACACACACACACATCTAAGAATCAATCTACTGTCCTCTTCCAATAGCTATCTATTTCTTCATTTTTAAGATTTCTAAATAAAAATTTACTTCATTAAGTGTAACAAATGGATCAATGACACTTTAGCTGTATTATGGGTTAACAATAAATTGTTTTCTTTTTGTGTCAAATAGAATTTCCAATGCAATGCACAAATGTCGTGCATCAACAGTTATACAGGAGAATAGTGTAACCTAGTTGCAGTATTGATGAAATATAAGAAGAAGAAGGTTTGATGGGACAACTCTACCCCCATCCATTACTAATTTAAAAAGCACATTCTTGAATAACAACAGTTTGATGGGACAACTGTGTTTGCTGTAAGTATAGTGAGCCGGATTCATGCACTCACCAGGGGCCAAGGCATTTTGAAGCGTATATATAGAAATATAAATGATGAGATGTGACTACCCAATATGGATAGGGAGATCTCCGTTACTTTAAAAAGAATTTCGGTCGTGCTTGCAAATGCGGTTATGTGGATTAAAGGTATGGTAGATGAACTACAAATTCCAAGTTCCATACCAAAGAAAGTATATTGCGACAATTAAAAAAAAGGGGGGGCACCTAATTTAGATTCTCTATTCATGTATTTATACATTGTAAGGAGAAATGTATTCAGAATGCATAACATTCTATTTCTAGACAGATATATGTGAACAATATAACAGAGATTCCAGGTATGCAATTACCTTGTGCCATTTCATCTTCATGTCCAAGACATCCTCTCCACCAAAGGATAACCAGGAAAAGAGAAACTACAAAAACTATAGCAGCCACAATCCCAACTACAGTGCCAGCAGATATGCTGGCTGACTCTCCTGGGATTTTAAAGCCTGCAGTGAAGAGAGAACAACATATGTTTACCCACAACTGTTCAAGTAAATCAGGTAGACATACATGCAGAAAAATATCGGTAGCTTCCTGGTGAACACAGAAACCAACAGATGGGATGGCACACCAATTGAGAATCAAGAGGACATGAGAACAGATCTGTAAACACTCCACAGAAACTATCAGATTAAGAAGGACCTTGGAACATGTGATACTAAACACAAAGGGGAAAAGAAAAAGAACAAGAAATATATTCTTCATTCTCGAGGCTGTACTATATCATACAGGTGCAATGGTCGTTGATCCCTAGCAGAAAAGCAAACGAGGCTATCGTTTCATAGTTTGAATAGAAGGATTAAAGATATATAGAGAAAACATGCTCAGATAGAAAGAAAACAAAGCAAACCATAGCCAATTTCCTCTTCTGAAGAGACAAATAATATATCCTAGTCAGCCACTATGGAAATTTATCTCATCAACTGTGACAGATGCCAATGGCCTGAATCCAAAGTGGACATTTGCAACCAAACTAAGTAACTGAATAGGCTATTGATAGCTTCTGATGCAAGACCCAAAAAAAAAGGTACTTTTTTTCCAATATGAATATGAGTAACCTTTTCAATAGAGACGCAGAGAAGCACCAAGTGAAACATGGAAGCATCTGTCTGCATACCAGGATAGATGGAGATAGCAGATATAAGAGGACCATAGACTCCTCTTGTAGGTATAGCATCGGTTCCTTTCCCAGCCCAATATAAGCGTATCTCCAGAGTGCCCTTGGTCACATTCGCAGTAAAATTTCTTACGACCCGCTTTCCAACTCCACCTGCTTCAATCGCAATGTTGAAATCTTTCCACACCAATTTCCCCTGAAATAATGTTTAATTTGATTCAAATTGAGTGTCTCCACACTGAACAAGGTGAAACTATCAGTCTCAATAGAATGTAGAGATTGTGATCAGATCATGATTTGCAAAAAGGAGGTATTTTGATAAAACAACCCAACCATAACTCATTAAATGCTTTATATGCTTTATATATTAGAACCAGCACTAATTGACGTCCAAGAATTACCTGTATATAAATATTAAAAGCTCGCCTTCCAAGGCTTTTATAACTTTCGTCGTCTGTGAACATTATCTCCGCAAAATGAAGGCTTACTTTGTAGATCCCATTCATCAGACAAAAACCGTAATAAGTTAGAGAGATAGCAGAACGTCGTGCTTTCATGTAAAGCTGGGCATTCTCCATGGACAGTACGGATACATTGTCAGCTATGTAATTATCTGGCTCGATATTATCATCCAGGAAGTGACCGGTGCTACTGTAGCCCCAGAAATTTTCACTCTCAAAGGAACTTGCAGCATGCGTAGGCGACACTGTATCACTGTTGTATGTGTTGTCCCCTATTGGTTCTTCGCTCCCACCGCAATTTATGAAGAGGCTAGACCGATCTGAATGGAGTAAAGAAATAGCCACAGAGAAAAAATTGAATTTTCTTCTTTCTTTTGTTAAATAAACTAGCATTCATTTATTGGAAGATCACACAGAAACTCCCAAGTTTATGAGCAACACATTATTTCATGGAGGTGGCTTTTAAAATTTCTATATGCATTAACCATCAAAGATTGACACAATAGCCAAGAGGAGAGTTTACAAGGAGATACACAGAGAGTATGATGCAATATCAGGATCTGATGATAATGATGGGATATACAGCAGATCAACTTACTTTTCTGACAATCCTGACTTTTAAAACATGAGATAAGTCCACTTGTGGCAGGATATAAGGTTCTGAGCAAGTCAGTAAACATTTCAATGTTATAATCATCATCATTCTGAATGAAGTTCAATGCTATGTACTTAAAAATTAAAATGCAGGTCCTTGGAAGTCCAAGTCTCTTAGTGAAAATTTTTATCTCAAACATACGCATTGTCAACCGCTGAGCTTGTGAACAAGTTGCTGCAGAGAAAAGAGAAAATCAACATTCAGTAAAGAAATGAAAATTTGTGCACTCGCAGGACTATAAGTTACTCATAACCGCACATTTGAGGGAAGCCCTCAACTTAAAATGAAGGAAGTAATACATACACATATCGTACTTGACATCCTAGGTTTTTAGCGGTGAACTTGTTGTATGATAGGTCACTACACAGAGAAATAGTCAATCGTTTCCAAAATCATCAATTTGAAGAGTAAACTGAAAGTCATTACATCAAATGATTATTATGTACAAAAATGCAGATCAGATGCAAAACATGGACAGGTAAGGCAAGTGGAAAGGCGAAAACATCACAAGGTAATGAAAGTACTATGTCATCTTTATTCAAGAAATCTTATCTTAAAATATTAAAGGGAGAAAGACTAATGGAGTGAACGGAGACTTGAGAACTAGTCGGATTGCATAATTACATTTTTACCCAGTAACAGTACAACAGACATGATGAAATGACTCCTAAGTCGAATCTTCTTATTAGAAAATATCCAGACCACCATTTATTGTTAAAACTACCTCATAAAAGATTAATTCTTATGCCCATAAGATACTATCAACTTACTCCTTGGTACACTCATTTTGGTTGTAGAGTTTCTTAAATACACAAACCCATAAGCATGCCCAAGCACCTAATCATATTGTGTGGGCGGTGCGTTAGACAAAGTTTCAAAGAGGATTTATAGGAAGCAAAAATTTTCCAAATATCATTTTTATCATTCCAAGAGGTTTGAAAAAGATCTAGAACTGTGAAGAGCTTCTTGTATAGGGGAAAGCAGGGGCTAACTTGGTACTTCCAAGAAAATCTGCTTTATATTCTTTCATGCATACTATACAATTCAGCCTCTTGTCTTATATATAACTTTCCACAAAACAGATCCCAACAAGGAGAAAGGTACCTATGATGATTCCATTTAAATCCATAGGCTACAAACCATAAACATGCAAGATGGGAATGCAGAATTGCTTACTAAAGTGCAAAATTAGTGAGATAGAGCTAGATGGAAATTCGTAATCAAACAAGACATTTTCTTCAGGCAGCAAAGCTTACACATCTTCTGCTTTCTCCAGGATCCACTCAGGCACTTCTCCAGTCAATTGGTTTCCAGTCAGATAGCTAAACAAGATTATTTGATTGAGTCAGTTCCTCGTGTGCTTTACAAACTCAAACCGAAAAATTATAGATTTATACCTATGCCTCATTTAGCAAATTAAAACATTTAATTATTGGAGGCCTTAGAAAAAATCCATTAACTCACGATATCAATATAGAGCTTTCAGCTGGAGATGAGAGATAAAGGAAATCAATGACAGGAAAAACTTGATCCTAGCAAAACTTGGAGCATGGGTTGCCATAAAACTAGTTACAGAAAGCTGAACATAATGAAGGATACTGTCATGCTAGCTCATTAACTATATACTTGCGATAATGTTCTTGTCCTTCTAAGACATAAAATAAATAATGAGGAAAGATGTGCCAATGTCAAACAGTCAATCGTTGAGCAAAAAGGTGAATAGATGTACCATTGTTAAACAGTCCAAGAAGATTAGGACTATAGTTTCTTATCATTTTCAGGACTAGGGACAAGGCATCAAGGTCCTACCTGCAGACCTTCTAGGTAGCACGTACAAACTGCACTTACCAAGCAATCTATGGCCATTATTGTGGAAAGAACCAAATAGAGAGCCTAAGGACTTTTGCTATCTTTAAATCTCCTATACATCACAAAACTGGCACACAGGACATGCATTAAGTACATACACATACAACTGTCAAATATTTAAGTAACACAGATCCATTCATCTCCTCCAGCATAAACAAGTAACTCTGTTGAAACTTGTGAATCGTGCTCTTTAAGCAACAGAATATCATCGATCTGTGTCTGCTCCAAGACTAGAGTCCCACCAAAATAATTAGTTGAAAATATCATATATTAATTTTCCAAATCATTGTAAAATTTGGATGGTGAAATAATAATCATTCAAGACACAAGGCCTTTAAGGGTCACAGACTGGACATGTTATCGCCGTCTAAGTTCCACTGATAGCTCAAGTACTTTACAGTAAGAGTTGCCTATCGCTTGGCCACTGGAACAACTTGAGATTTTAGATTCCTAGACGAAACTCGAAAAAGAAGCCTATGTTAAGCATCAAAGTACTTACATTTTATCTACATTTTCCGGGTTGCTAGAGATAGGGTTGCCAGTCAGTTTGTTGAAGCTGAGGTCTCTGCAAAACAATCGAATGGAAAAAAGACAACTATTATGAGAAAACTGACTCCAACTGGACACTCTTTGAGTATACTTTGGAGGATTGCACAAACACAGGCTACATCAATGAACCTACAGGTCCAGTTCAGATGTTTAGATATACAGGTCAACTGCCTGGTTGCCTATGCCTTCTACTAAACATTCGTTCCCAGAGGCATTCACTGCATAAAATCCATGTTCATCAATTTGGTCGCACGTTGTAATTACACAAAAATTCTGCTGTAAATCAAATTTACGACTTGGAAATTTCAATTTAAGTAATTTGAAATGCTACTCAGGCACTAAATTGAATGCATCCCTCGGAATGCAACATGGTATAGTTTAAATTGAATTCCATTTATCTATGAGGACCAAAACTAAAGCACATCATTATTTATTGAACAGATCTCCTCCATAACATTTGATTCATGAATAAAGGGATGATGACTAAATACTAGGCTGCTTAGAAAGTAGAATATCAGCTTCAGTGATTAAAAAATAAAAAATAAAGTGAGGATTTAAAAAAGAAAAGAAGAAGGAAAGCATGATTCTGCAGCCCAATATAATTATGGATGGAGAAATTACAACCTTGTTGAACCTTGTTGAAAATCAGAATCAGATTTTCTGGTTATTTTGTTTCCAGATTTTCCAGATCTTCCAGATTTTCCAGATTTTATTTTTCCAGATTTTGTTGTTAGCTTTTAGGAATTTTTTTACTGCATTTTAGGGTGCTGCAGCAGCTATAAAAAGGTTAGATGCCTCATGTAAATATTCATTCTCTGGAGAATAAAAACTCAGAGCAATTTCTCCTAAAATTCTTCAAACCTAAAGAAAAGGAAATGGAGTATATGATAATTCGCCAGAACCACAGAAACTCCATTATTCAAAATGTCACAAAAACAAGGAATAAGCATCGATGGCTGAAGATGACAGAATGGCAAAAAACTGCTGGTCAACAGTGCATTTGTAAAATCTTACATACATGACCAAATGAATAAGAAGAATTGACTTGTGTAGAGATGCATTTGAAGCCATGCTCTTGTTCAAACAGAGAATGTTATGGCTGACAAATATACAACAGTCGGGCATAAAACTCCAGTTAGACATTGTGGGGCTGAGATTCGATATTGCAAACCACTAGAAGGAAAGTTTCCAGATGATCAACCACTAGAAGCCTCCATTGAAGTTAGTAAATTGTACAAAATGGGAAACACAACCAAGGTAAGAACTCTCGTCATTTCTATTCCTAGAAAAGTGAAAACAAAGAGAGACAAGGTCCATAAACTTCTGCGAGAAACTGTACATTCTACGGCAGAGGCCCACAATCACCAGGCACTTAAGTGCCACATCACGATTCACAATTCATCAATATCAACAGAAAAGATCAAAACACCCTTGAAGTGAGTATGGCACAGCTGATGCAAGCTATCTTAAATGGCCTCTTTAACTGCAACCAATAGTCAACTGCAAACTAGTAGAAATTTCACTCATTAAGGGAAAGCTTATCATTCTGCTAGGACAAGGAAAAGGGGTAAGTCATTTTCCACTCACAATGTTTGTAAGTTTGTCAATTCTGCTAGATAACCAGGTAGCCCTCCTGTAAGATTGCAGCTCCTCAGAATCCTATAAGGGAAAAGCACTGATATTGTCACATTGCTAAGACGATTTGGCTCTCTTGCATTAAGTAAACTATTCGTGGAGGGGCAGTGCTCTCACAATGTCTTAATATCTTTACATTTAAGTTGTGGAACTGGGGACTCAGGTCCATCAAGGTCACTTATTCTCCTGCACATCAAAATCAAATAGGAAACTTTATTAGATTGATACCATTTTAAAGAAAGGAGAGATGAGATTGAAATGCCAAACTTCCATACTGACAGGTCAGACAATTTCTCCAAAAGTGCGATCCCGGAGGGAATTGGCCCTTGCAATCCACTTGCTTGAATAGCCCTGATGAGACAATTCATAGATTGAAGTACCTTGGGGGTATATCTATAGAGACCGACTTAAAAGGTGAAGAAGCATTAAGCCTTACAGTCTGCTGAGATTTGTCCAGTTCTGAATAAAATCAGGTATCTGTCCCGTGAAATTATTATCACTGAGTCGCCTACAGTGCGTTAAACCACAAGATTCATATAAAGAAAAAAGAAGAGAAGTATCTAGATATATTAGCAGAGTTTATGGAATCTGGAAACTAACAGCTCCTGCAATGCCCCCAATTTAGCAAATCTCGGAGGCAGCTCCCCGGTGAAATTATTTGACGAAAGGCACCTGAAACAAGAAAACCCAATGGTATCACATTGGTCAAATGAACTTGAATGCTGATCTCTCAACAGATCACTCCAACTAATAAATTCCCCTCGCCAGACACAAAATCATCAGCGAATAAATAACTGGATGAATGATACAGAAATTTGCATCCAGAGACTCACAATCGAAGTAACCGGGACAAGTTCCCGAGCTCTGGAGGCAGAGGTCCAGAGAGCTGATTGATGTCGACGACTCTGAGCAGAATGAGAATGTTAAAATCTTGAAACTATCAATCAAATTTAAAACAGCGAAGAGGCCAAACGCCAGCGTCGGGATGAGTGGTCACTTACAAAACTTCTAGTGTGGATATGTTTCCCAGCTCCTTTGGGATTGGACCAGTCAATCGGTTTCCAAATACAGAACTGCACTCCGCGTTTCCCCCAATCAGTAGAAGATACACTCGTAAGAGAGAGAGAGAGAGAGAGAGAGAGAGAGAGAGAGAGAGAAGCACATACATGTTGAGCAACTTCGTAGAGCCCCATTCTTTAGGAATCGTGCCGTTCAGGTAGTTCCAGCTGACGTCACTATTTATAGAGACAGACGGCGGTGACGATGACTGATGAAAGAAGAAGAAGAAGAAGAAGAAGATCGAAAATGGAGAAAGGGAAAATGGAGAAAGAGAGAGTGCTTACAAGTTCTTGAGGAAAGGCAATCTGAACAGTCGAGGCGGAAGAGTGCCGTTTAGAGACTGCTTCTTCAGAAATCTGTTTTCACAATGACACGAAGGCTTTATTCCATTGTGATTTGTTTTCAACATAAAAACAATTATGTTATTCTATTATTAATAGTAATTGATGAAATAAACAATAGCATGATTTTTTTTTTTTTTTGCTGGTCCTACTTTATTATTACTTTAACGCTCACTCTCGATTTTTTTTATTCTACCTCCTTATAAGGCGTGGAAGTCAAAATCCATTCCTGAAATTATATCGTCCCCACTCCAACTCTTTGAGGAGGTGGGGATTCGAACCCCCACCTCCCCCTTCTATGTTGAAAGGGTGGTTTACATGTGGTTAACAGCATGATTGAAATGATAATTATATAGAAATTTGAGCATTTATTCATTTAATTAGCAATAAACATCATTGTACGAGGAATAATACAAAATCAAATTACGACAATTTGGATAATTGTACTTAATGATAAGCAACTGTTATTATTGTATTAACAATTTTAATACAATAAATGATCATCTATTGTCAACATGATATTTATCTATTATTTAATATTTTAATACAAAATCAAGCATCCGCTTCTAAATTCCACTAATTTAAATTGAAATTTTATTGCTTTATAAAAAACTTTAAAGATCTCCTAACCGTTCAAAAAACACTTTTAGCCAATTACCCTTAATAAAACTTTTCCTATTTTGTTTAGAGGCAGTTCATTGTCAAAAATGAAAGTTTGATGAGAAATTAATCATATAACTAGGACATGATAGAAAATACAAGTGGCGATGTTTCTTATATTCTTTCTCTTCGCATTTCATCTCATCCGTATGATTTTGAATTTCAAAAACAAGAATAACTATTCACAAGTGTGGATTACTTTCACGAGTAAGTTTCAACAGCGATCCTTGAATTCACTAGCTTTTGCAGGCCGAATTTCATTTCGATTCCCCAATCCGATGAATTTCCCTGTTCTTTTTTGAATTCAATACATTTTGACCTAAAAATATAGGCCGATCTTTTCGGTGAAATGCTAAAATGGTGCCCAGAATATTGGCTCCGTGTTCGCCATGTCAGCCAGCTAACCTTACAATGAGACCAAAAAAGAATTGTAAAATTCACGAAATAGAGATTCTTCTCTCCAATTTATTGAGAGAGAGAGAGAGAGAGAGAGAGACATGCTAGTGACATGGCAAATGGTGGTGTTGTCGATGCCGCAAGTGGAAGCGCAGTCGCAGACGATGTCGTTCATAGTGTCATCTAGCGGAAATCCGTCACTCCATACCCCTGTTCTGCTACATGGATCTAAATCAAAATCCCAGTTGCTTTTCCCTAATGTCTTTGCTATTTCTTCCAACGCATCCACTGGAAGAGAAAAGAGGCGAACAAGGCAAAGAGACCGCTCAATATATCATGCGTAAGAAGCACAAAACGATGTCAGATTTGCCTGCGTGCACCTGAGGTTGCATGTATGCATGAACATCTTTCTATTCGTTAAGAAAGGAAGCACAAGCAAATACAGCTTGGTGAAGGCGCCAGCCAAAAACAGGAGGAGGAACAAGGAACGGTACGAGGAAAGCAATACAATCACCTTCGTCGTCGGGCAGACAAGTGGTGGCAGTAGCGAGTTAGTAATGCATAGAAGGATGAGCACTGAGAAGAGAGATCGAGCCAAGAAGAGAATCGCCTTCATTTCGAGAGAGAGATGATTGTTAAGTGAGTGGTCCAGTTTCATGCATTTATGAAGGAAAAGAAGAAGGGGGACAGAGACTTTTTGCTCTTGTACGTCTGCACAGGAGGAGCAAGAGTGACATGTGAAAGCAAGAGAGACGACCCAAAGTCTTCCCCTTATAGATATTTATTTAAGAATAAATGTCATAAATGATCTTGAACATTAATTAATTTGTTCAATATAGTCCCAAACCATGGAAAGGTTATTCGACCATAAAGATTGATTGTGGGACGATCACGTACCATCATGGATCGGCGGACGGTCATGACTTGATTTTGCTTTGGTCGATATACCGATCGTAGGTTATTTCGTTTGGTCGTTGTACCGGCCATGAATGACCATGAGTCAATTAAAGAGGACCGTGAGTTGAAATGAATCGATCGATCCCACACGATTACAAAACAACCAATAATCGGGCATGGATCGAATGTACTCAACAAGGTTTAATTTCAAATTGACCATGACTTGTGATACATAACCTTGGACTGGCCAAAGGATCGGCCACGGAACCGATCGACTGGCCTAAGGACTGGCCACAGGCCTGGCCAAGAGGAGCTGGCCCATGAACCAGCCCATGAATCGGTCAGAGGATCGATTGATTGGGCCAAGGCCCAGCCTTAGGACCCAGCCGCAAGCCCTTTTCTTTCTCAATAAAGGGGAGCTTGAACTCAGCTTGGCCAATCGAGCCCGATTCCTATCGACTTGAAAAGTGTTTCACCCACGAACAATGGAATTCATTTGAAATAGATTAATCAAAGTCAACTAGACAAGGCTCTTACTGGAGCTGCTTACAAAAGCTACTTTAACTTGTCCAGATATTTCTGACCAAAAAAAAAAAAAAAAACACTTGTCCAGATATTGCTCAAAAGTGATACCATAAAATTTATGTACGTAGATCAGACACGTCTGGAGATGCACGTATCCATGCACGACTTTGTTTTTAATTTTTGCTTCTAAAAAGTCAGATAATTCTTTTATCTTTTCAGACGTGTTCAGTTAGAGATTCAGAAAAAGTTAAAATACAAACTATACCAAAAATATCCTAATAAACTTTTTTTTTTTTTATAAATGATGTGGTCTACATAATCAATTATAATTAAAAAGAATATTTTTTATACATTGCTTTGGCATGTTATTATTTTTAGTAAATCGGTACCAAATTTAGCATGATTTATTTATCCAGCAAATAAAAATGAACCCAAGTACTTGTCTCCTGGATTTCCCAAGTAAACGGTACGTCCGAGTGGAGCACCAAGCATGCAGATCGGTAATTATTTTGTACCTAGTCATTGTCGAAAAAGACTGAAATTTTCCAATTGCAATGAGTCATGAGTATGTTCTAGATTTTGGTCAAATTTGAACCCAAGTGAGGGGGTTTTGTTACATTGACGGTAGATACTAATATTTTCTTTCGACCTAACACGGCCTCTTTTATTTCCGTTTTATGTTAGAAATATGGACACCAACTGCAGAAAAACTGCAGCACGTCAAATAAAGTTTAGGCTTAAAGCAAATAATAATCATCCATAGACTGAGCGCATAGGGATATACACCATCCCAATGGAATACACGGACGCCCCACCAACGTCCCAAAGATGGGATGTGCGTATGGGACATTAGGAAACATGTGAATTCACTTTTATCATTCTTGTGGAGTTCATCGACCAATGTATGTTTGCAATCACAATATCTTGAACAAAAAGTCAAACGCTCTCATTCACAAGGTGAATATTCCTCAACAATTGATCCCTCCACATGACATTTGTTGCGAACGTCGGTCTCAAACCCCATTAATAACCCATTACGTATATGACATTTGTGTATAAAGGATGTTAAGAAATGCTAAATTGAGGGAAGGATTGCCTTCAATAGGATACATGTATTTAATTGCACCCATGCACGAAGGTTGCTTCATCTATCAGTGCACCATAATGGTAGCAAAGAATCTGGGAGGAAATTTTTTTCTTATAAGAGTAAAAATCAAGCTTGCTTCTCGTTTTGGAAAGGATGACCCAGATTTAATAATCGCTTGTGTCTCATATGAGAAATCTTTCTTCTATAACTAAACCATTTAGAGTCAGTCAAATCAGCACAAGAAGTAAATGCAGTGTGTTGGCGTCCCTTCGTACTCCTACTAGATAGATTAGCATTAGCAGGAAAATCATTGACTATCCAGAGAAGAGTCGCTCGCAAACTGAAACTTTGTTTTGTGGAGGCATCAAACTCATCAACCCCCTCCCATAGTAGTTTCATCATCCTCTATCAATGGCCGAAGATAGCTATCAAAAAAGAAAATAAAGAAAGGGAAAAAGAAAAAAAGTCAACATTTAGAAAATTTAAAAGAAATAAAAAAAATTGTCCACGTCAATACCACTCATGCTATGTAGACAACCAGTGCTGACTAAATCATCATGTAAGCAATTCTAGGTTAAAATTTGGCCAAAAGAACTATATTAGAAAATCATCATCAAAATGTTTTGGAATAAATTGACCAAATTGAAAAGTTTATAATCAAATTAGTTGTCGTACGATAAGTTTAAGAATTTTTGAATAATTATCTCTTGAAAAAACTGTCTTGTCAAAGTGGTTAAAAAAAAATTCATACATGTTCAAATTTCAAATTCACGTGGACAGTATGATAGCCCCACAAGACTTATTCAAATACTAATAGAGTTGTGCGTTAGTGGAATATTTTGCACCGCCTATCCCATTCATAAATGGCTACTTGTATATTAACATATCTAAGTCTCTATCGACACAGACAAGTGTCTCACCCGTTCAAATTGGAATATATGCGAAACACATTATTCAAAGTCAAACTTACTTCGCTCTTACTCGAGCTGCTCATAAAAGCTTTCTAACTAGTCCGGGAATGATAACAATGACCTGAAAAGTAATGCCACAAAAATAACATATGTAGATAAAATGCTCCAATTTTCAAAAATTATGAAAAAAATTATATTCTAATTTATGTTGCAAAAACATATTTTATACTATGAAAGTTCCGAGTATTTAAAATTGAACAAAAAGTCAAACCGCATGCATCGCAAGGGATATGAGAAAAATTAAAATAAAGGTTACTCCATGCATATCCCAATAAGTCACTCAAGCGAGGAGGGTTTTGTACTTGACGGCAAATACATTTCTTTGCTTTGAACTCACGTGGCCTCTTTTATCTCCGTTCCACGCACCACGTCATGCACAAGACTTGTCAACAAATGCAATTAAATTCAGCAGGTGAGCTTTGAAAGTTCCATGTTAAACTCCAACGATGGTGAGCTTCAAAAAGTTAAAATTTATTTCTGCCTTCACTTCACGAAACCATGCAGATTGGGACAATTTTCGTGCCTGTTTGGGACATTTAATAATCATCCCTGAGCAATTAGGGACGATTTGGGAAATGGCCTGAGCATATTGGGATTTACGCTGTCCTAGTGGAATCCTGGTATGCTCCTCTACAAACATTCCAATGATGGTACGTGTGTATGGGACGTTAGAAAACATGTAAATTCATCGTGACATTCCTATAGGATTAATCGACTAATGTATCTTCGAGATCAATATATCTAGAACAAAAGGTCAAACACCCTCTCACAATGTATCTCTAGACAATCAATTCTCCGCATAACATTTATTGAGAATATTGGACCTAAACCCCATTAACAATCCATTACATATAGCTTAGATTAGTATGCATAGGAAAAGGACATGAAGAGACTAAATTGAGGGAAGAATTACCTTTCAATAGGATACATGAATCCAGATTGTGTTGATCCACCAAGCTCGCTTCATCTCCTAAGCGAATGATCAGGTGAACCATTACATTTAAGAATCCAGGAGGAAAGATCTTTTCCATATGACTAAGAAGCAATGCAACATGATCTTGGAATTAATTTAGCTACTAGGGATCGAGCGTCTTGAAGCATGGATCTCCAGAGAACGCCGATAACTCACAAACCACTGTCAACACTTGTTGCGGCACGAGTTCTCTTAAATTAGAGGGAGAAGATCTTGCATTAGGGTGTGACCATCATGACCCTTAAACCTTTGCCTTGCCTTATGTGTTTGACAAGCTCTCAACTAACCTCAACCTCACTAAATGGGATTGGAGTAGATCTCTCAATTAAGATAGTCTATAATTCTATATATTATTATGTGGATTTGTATATATTTTTTTTATTGATCTTGATTTGTTAATTGAGATAGTTATTATGTAAAATCTATAAATAAGCGTATGTACTCTTCATTTGATGTTGTATAGAATATTACATTTTTCTGTTATTATAATTCTCGATGGATGAAGAAAAATCAATCCGCCTGGGAGGATTTAGTCAGTTTACTTGTCTAGCCGCTTGGAACGTCATTAGCAAACTACACTATGACGTTGCTTCCTTAAAGATAACCTAATATTTCGCCTTGTAGTTACTGTTGGGAGGTGATTTTTGAACTCGACAAGGACTGCCGAGTCAACCATGCAATGAGGGGACAATCTTCTACGAGAAACATGCATGCATGCATTGACTATGGGAGTCTCCAGAGAAAATTATTCGTTCCGGTCAACACAGAGATCTGACCTCCACGATTTGGCAATTTGCTTTTGCGTAAAATTTTTTTATCTAAAAAGACCTAAATTTATTACATTTTCGTCAATTCAGTCATAAACTTTTCAATTTTACTAATTGAGTCCTAAACATTTTCACTTTTTGCCAATTAAAACATCCAACCAATTTTGACTGGAAATTATTAACTTGAACGACTGGCGCTGACATTGTACTTTTTAATAATATTTTGAATTTATATTAAAATTCAAACCAAGATGAAATGATGTCTTTTTTGCTTATTAAACCACATCAGCATGCAAAACAATGTCGTTTTCGACTTTTCTAGTCACATCAATGTGCAAAACAACGTTGTTTTGCATTTGTCTCACCACGTTAGCATTTTGGCCGAATTTTCTTGCTAGCGATACTTAATTGATCCATTTTGCTCCGATTTTTGTACAAATCCTAACTTTTGGCACTTAAATGTCCCCATCATGCCAAGTTTTGGCACTCTAGGGTTCCGGCTATCCAATTTTCGAGCCTATTTGGGATGGTCTAGGAAATGTCCCAAGCACGGTAGGAATATATGCCATCCCAATGGAATAGGATGCTCCAAAATCGTCCCAAAGATGGGGGGTGTGCATGGGACATTAGGAAACATGTAAGAGTCCATCAACAAAGGCACGCACCTCTAGTTCTTATATGACTAAGAACCAAGCTTGCTTCTCAAATCGGAAAGATGATTCAGATTCAATCATCGCATGTGTCTCATATAAGAAAACTTCCTTCCATGACTACACCACTTTGAGTCTATCAAATTAGCACAAGAAGGACATGCAGTGCGTGCCTTTGTACTCCAACAGAATAAATTAGCATAAGCAGGAAAATCATTGACTGTCTGGTGAAGAGTCACTCGCAATTTGAAACTTTGTTTCGTGGAGGCATCAAACACATCAACGTCCTCCCACAATAACTTCTTCGTCCTCTACCAATGGTGGAAGATAAGTATCAATGTTGTTTCCTTGTCCCTTTTTCTCATCGCAAACGACCATCTTTGCATTTTTTTTTTTAAACTTTCCTTTTATTTTTTGCTTGTGACTGGTCTTGGCAATGATCGGCAATTAACATCAGCCATAGGCAGGGGCATGCTTGCTTGCCAGCCACAAGCAAGAGTTGGCATGTAAGAGCAATGACACCCTCGCCCAAATCTAAGCGAAAATAGTGACAAGGAAAAAAAATGAAGGAAAAGGAAAGGAAAAAAAAAAAATCATACAACTAAAAAAAAACGCAAAAAAAAAAAATCATCTACATCAACAATTTCAAGCTAAAATTAGCCAAGAAAATTATATTAGAAAATTATTAAAATTTTTAGGATTGCATTGACCAAATTAAAAATTTATAATTGAATTAACTATAACATATGATTGATTTATTAATTTTTGGATAACTATCCCTTAGAAAAGCTGTCTTGTCAAAGTGGTTACACAAGAAGAAAATTCATACATGTTGGAATTTGAAAGCCACTGACGTTGACGTTATGATAGTCCCACAAAACTTATTCAGATAATAATAGAGTTGTGCGGTGGTGGAATATTCTGCACCTTAGTCTATCCCATTCATTAATGGTTGCTTTGTACATTAGCATATCTAAGTCTCTATTGATATATAAAAGTGTATCACCCATTCAAATTTGAATATATGTGAAATCCATTACTCCGAGTCAAACTTACATCACTCTTACTTGAGTTGCTCATAAAATTTGTCTGACTAGTCTGGAAATAACAATAATAACATGAATGTTAAGGCCAAAAAAATTACATATGCAGATCAAATGCAAGTTGAGATATAAATAATATTCATATTCCAAACTTTCGAATAGATTATACCGTAATTTATGTTTAAAAACACGTTTTATACTACGACAGTTTGAAGTGTTTAAAATTAAACAAAAAGTCAAACTGTGTGGATCATTGGAAATCTGAAAAAAGTTAAAATAAAAATCACTGACTGAGAGAAGTTTTTACTTGACAGCAAATGCATTTCTTTGCTTTGGAGTCCCATGGCCTCTCTTATCTCCGAGTTCCTCGCACGACGCCATGCAAAAGACTTGTTAACAGATGCAATTAAATTCAACATGCAAGTTTAGGTGACTTTTGAAAGTTCCATATTAACTTAAACGGTGGATACTAACACAACGACGTGTGTATGGGACATTAGGAAACATTTAAGAGTCCATCAATGAAGGCATAAACCTCTAGTTCTGATCCTATGTGAGATTTTGTGGGATTATTGCCGACTGTTATAAAAATTTAAACTATTAAATGAATACGCAATTTATTATTTAAATATTCTTACAATTGTGAACATCAGACATGAATCTTATTAACAACCCATTACATATATGGTATCCGTGTATAAAGGGTATGAAGAACCCACTAAATTGAGGGAATGATTACCTTCAATAGGATACACGTATCTAATTGCCCTAGTGCACCAAGCTTGCTTCATCCGTCAAGTGAACCATAATGATAGTGAAGAATCCGAGAGGAAAATATTTTCTTATACGACTAAGAACCAAGCTTGCTTGTCAAATCGGAAAGTAAGATTTAGATTCAATCCTCGCCTGTGTCTCCTATGAGAAAACTTCCTTCCATCACTAAACCATTTTGAGTTTATCAAATCAACACAAGAAGGATGCGCAATGCGTCCCTTTGTAATCCAACCAAATAAATTAGCATAAGTAGGAAAATCATTGACCATATGGCGAAGAGTCCCTTATAGTCTTAAACTTTGTTTCATGGAGGCATCAAACCCATCAACCTCCTCCCACAATAACTTCTTTGTCCTCTATCAATGGTCAAAGATAAGTATCCGTGTCATTATCCTATCCCTTTTTCTCATTGCAAATGACCATTTTTGCTCTCTCTTCTTTTTTTCTTTTTCTTTTTTTGGGTCAATTTTATGATTTTTTTTCATTTTCTTTTCTTTTTTGCTAGTGACCAGTCTCAACAATGGTTGGCAACCGACAACGGCCACAAGTGAGGGCCAAGGCCATGCTTGCTGGCTACAAGCGAGGCTTGGCCTGTAAGGGCTGCGATGGCTTCACCCAGATCTAGGCAAGCATAGCCTTGGCAAGTGATTGGCCATGAGTGAAAAGGAAAAGAAAAAAAAAGAAAAATTCATAAAATTAAAAAAAAATCATTAAACTCAAAAATTTTAGGCCAAAAATAGCTGAAAGAACTATATTAAATATTTATTAAAATGTTTACAACTAGATTAATCAGATTGGAAACTTTAAATTGAATTGATTACATTATATGATTAATTTATGAATTTTTTGACAACTATCCCTTAGAAATGCTATCTTGTCAAAATGGTTACAAAAAAAAAAAATTCATACATGTTAGAATATAAAATTCACTATCGGTGATGGTATGATAGCCCCACAAGACTTAATTCAGATAATAATAGAATTGTACGGTGGTGGAACATTTTGTACCTTAGCACATCCCATT